>JAJHUR010113107.1:0-42705 GCA_027495735.1 Lutjanus campechanus | reverse complement strand
TTTTTTTCTGACAGAATCAAAGTTTTCTTTACTTCATGTGTGTGTTTAAAATGTATTTCATTTCAAATCGTGGGGAGATAGCACTTTAGTTTTAATTCAAAAGATATCTGACCAGGCTGCACAGCCATTCTCCTCACTTTTCTCTTCAGTTCTGTTACAGTGTGTATCGTGTTGTTGGTTTCTAATTCTCCTCCCTCGCTCTTCTCTTTAAACTTTAGCCCTCAGTATCGTGCACACATGCAACACCATATTCTAAATCTCTCTCCCTCTCTCTCATACACACACACACACACACACACACACACACACACACACACCACTAAATGGTCATCTGTGTAGATTATTATCTCTGACCCGTGCACAGAATTTGCACGTATTACGAAAAGACGGAAAAAATCTGGCTGCACAATTGCAGCACAACAATGACACTGCAATCAGGTGCACAGATGACATGACAAAGAGCTACAGGATTGACACACTCACCATCGTGTGTGTGCGCACAAAGTGTGTGTGAATCCATCATGTGTGCATTAAAGCATGTAGTCACATTTATGAGATTTAGCAATGACTCATGTTTAACTTGCATCTGCCAACCCATGTCAGCACATTACAGGGCACGATACATCCATGTGGACACTCTTGTAAACGTGAAACGGCCTTTGTGTGCGTGTGCATTTGAGAGTTGGAGGGAGTGATGGGGAGAGAGGGAGAGTATGTGTGTAAAAGGGAACAGAGGGATTGCGTCTGGCTCCAGGGGCTTCCCTACTCACAGCTGGGACAAACCTTAACGCTGGATTAACTAAAGTATCCACAGATAGAATGAGCGTGCACGAGGTGAACAGTGCAGAGAGGACTTAGGTTGAAACTGGGACAGAGGACAACAGGGACTATGTAAAAAAAATGTGCACATATGGAAGGAAGTAAATGAGAAAACTGTTTTATTGACTGTGATGACTTGCAACAAATATAAGTAATGATCCTACAGTAAGTGCATCTGTGTTTGTCTCTTTAATCCATTATTCCACTAAATTCTTCATTATTAAGAGGAAAAAGAAAAATTCTTATTTGAAAATGTAAGAGAAATCTGTAATATGTTTACTGTAAATATCATAAAATGACCATGATATGTCATCAGAAATTAAGGAAACATGGTAAGTTGAAATACTGGTTGCTCTGAGAACAACAGCACAGCCCAGGTGTCTCCCCTCATTCCGGTCCGGCAGCAGGCAGAAGGCAGGCAGTGACTGAACTCAAAGTCCAGAGTGTATATTTTCAGAGCAGTGGGCTTTTGTTTTCAGGATAACAGGCTTAGCTTTACACTGACAAGACAACTGACAGCTATAAACAGCTGATCAACTTACAGTGTAGGTCACACTGTCGCTTGTCATTGTCAAAGCAACGCTCCTGCCACGTTCCTGCTGCCTGCCTGAGCATCCTTGAGTCTGGTCGGGACTCAAGGTAGGTGGGGTGAAAATAACTTGCCTCAACCATGCATCATATATTAAATACGATTTCAACCTATTTAATATACAGTCTATGGCTCCAACTTGCTAATTGGACTGCAGCACTCTCTATTATACACACAAGCCAAACACAAAAAAGAAGCAGTCTGGCTGAAGCTAACAATGATCACTGGTAGAACACAATCATACTCTGATATTAAGTGTCTATATATGCTGAATGAGGCCTACAATAAATGTATTATACAGTGGATGTATGTGTTGTTTTGGTGGTGTGTGTTTGGAGCATGCCATCTGCCAGTGTGCGTGGTGAGAGTATGTATGACTGAGCACGTGCAGAGAATCATGCCGGACCAGTGTGAAAATCTCTGGAGAGCCGGGAGGCCTCAGCTCAGCGGTCCATCCCTGACACACACACACACACCCACACCCACACACACACACACACACACAAGCCACATACACACATACAAGAAAGACAGAAGTAAGAGCTCATGTAGATGTGTGAATATACAAACGTTTTGTACGCCCACACAGAAGCGCATGGATAGACAAGCGCAAGGGGAAAAAAAAAAGAAATAAATAAAAGAAATTTCTGCAAGGGTACACAAATGTACTCACACACTCCGTCTTTGATCCCCTCCTCACATCTCTACACATGCGCAGCCAGAATTGCAATCACCCACGCTCCCCTTCCCTCACGTGTGCTCCACTGCTCTACTTTCCCTCTGCTGGAGCCGGAGAGGAGAGGGTTCATCGGGCCACCCCCCCCCTCTCACACACGCACACACACACACGAACCAAAGAGGTATGCGCACAGAATGCAGAAATATAGAAAAAAGCATGCATGGCAATAAACACATACTCAGACATACACATGCAAAGCAGCCTGCAGGCACTCAAACTCAAGCATACTAAGACAAAAACATGCAGGAACACACATCTACAGATCCACAGTTTGGGATACGCACACACAAATACAACAGCATGTATATGTGTAAAACAGGACGTGGGAGGAGAGGGCTCACAAGGCTCGTACATAAACACAAACACACAAGCAGTGATGTAAAAAAAAAAAAATGCTTCAGCTGCCATCAGCATTTATCATGTTTTTAAAGTTTACTGACTCACTGACTCCATC
The DNA here is from genome assembly GCA_027495735.1 of Lutjanus campechanus. Lineage (NCBI taxonomy): Eukaryota > Metazoa > Chordata > Actinopteri > Lutjaniformes > Lutjanidae > Lutjanus > Lutjanus campechanus. The sequence continues at coordinate 40,104 of JAJHUR010113107.1, read as the reverse complement.
ACTTTGGCTGCTGAGACTAACAACTTCCTTCCCTCCTAAACTTTTATAGACCTACAGAGTCCAAATTAATTTTTGCTAAGACAAGAGTTTTTAAACTGAGAGGTGCGGGTGAGTTGAAGGGTGACACAGAGGGGGAGATGTCACGAGAGGTAAAGATACGGCGTGAGGAGGGAAGAGATGTTACACTAGGCGACGACACTGTACGAGGAGCAATTAAGGTCCTTAAAAACCCTCAGCACCCAATTTCCACATTTTCCGTCAAAATTCACACTCATTCTTGGAGTCAAATCCAAACACACAGACATGATACACATATTTTTGAAAGTAGTGTGACTGAGGCCCTATTGAGACAATCTATAATGTTGCATTATATGCATGTGCATTTAGTGTCCATCTCCACTTTGCTATTTAAACTGCACTTAATCTGGGCACTAAGTAAGGTGCAAGTTACAAATGGGTTGTATTTAGTCTCTTAAGTAATCATAGGTGTCTTTTGGGTGTAACATGAACAAATCCAAACAGGGTGTTGTCTTCCATTCCTTTTAAGAGTCAGGTGCACCCGCCTGTGGTGCCTATCTATTTGGTAGACTCAGCAGGATGGAGAAGCAAACTGAGATGCTGAAAGACTGATCCACTAGTAGTGATGCAGGCACTGTGGTTAAGCCGCGGGCTGGTCCATAAAAGTTAACATTGTGATTAACAGCAGATAGGCTGCAGGTTGGTGAAATAGGATGCAGTTTCTCCCCGTGCATTGTTAATGAGCCTATGTAGGTGCATCTTATTATCAACATAAAGTGTCCTTTAAATAGTGCCGCTGACTTTCCACCATGTTTTTGTATGTCAATAGCGTGATAGCTTTCTGCTGCCTCAAGATATTGATGCGCTCACATTGAGCCTGACCACACCTCATGACCAGTGGCCGCACATACAATTGCTACTTGCACAACGCGGGCCCTGGACAGGAAAATGACAACTATGTTGATCAGAAAATAACAACGACAGTTTTGTGCCAAGTGGAAGTTAGAACCCTTAGACTTTCCGAGAGACTTTCCCAAAATGTAAAGAAGTACAGCACAAAAGTTGTACTTAAGAGCAAACTAACCGACTCCACGGCAACATTTAAATCCTTTTCACTCTCCAAGAGCGAAATTGAAATAAGACAATGAATATTAATAGAAGAGATAAAATACATTAATTTTAACTTTTTCCATTTTGAACTATCAATTAGTTTTTGACATTTGAGTAGACTGGGGGTGTTGTGGGAGCAGTTGTCTCAATTCCACAATTTGGTGCCAGGGGGTACAGTGTTGCTATTATATAGCACTTCAGAATTTAATGGAGCAAAATATACAAGCGTGAAAGTTGTTGAATGTTGTTGAATAGGACAAACAGAAGAAACTCCAAGTTCTAGTCCATGTTAAAAATGTTCAAATTAAGTGAAAGCCTACAAATTTCACTTGATTTCCCGTTCTTTTTTTAGGCTTCAGCTTTTACAAGAACATGGAACGAGGTGAGATAGAAAAGGGAGAGTGTGAAAAGCGAGAGAGGGACAGAGACAATAAAGTGGATTGGTGTAATCCACTTTATCTGGCACAAAAGGTTCAAACAGCAATGAAAACATGCCGACATCAAGACGTGGACAGACACACACATGCAAACACACTGAATGTTCGGTGTTTTTTGAGCTCGAAAGAATATATTTCACTAACTCTTAGAAATAAGACTAAAGCTTATGTGTGTGTGCATAACTGCTATGCCATTTATGTGTGTGTGTGTGTCCTAAGATGAATGTTCCCCTGGGGCCTTCTTCCCAGCAGGCATCCAAGCTTCCCGGTAATGGAGCAGGGGAGAACTCTCCACAGCAGGAGCCAGGGACAACCAATCAATGTCAATAAATGTCTCTGGATGATGTCATGACACGAGCCTCTCCACCATGATGGGTGGGTGGGTACACAGTCGTATCTTTTTCGATGTATTAGTCCAGCGGAGGTGGGAATTCCATCTCCAACTCCTCACACGCTTAAATTATGATCAGTCTCAGTGAAAACGCTCTGTTTGGCTAAAATATGCCTGAAACCAAGCACACGAATCTTATGAATGAACAGAACTGAGTCATGTACAAAACAAAACACAGAAAGGAAGGTATATCTTTTCTATGACATTATGTAAAAAACATTAAGTGATTCTAGACTCTGTCTTTATCTCCATGTATGGTATATGATGAAAATTGTGTAAAAAATAAAAGGCTGAGCTGCTGGTGAAAGAAGACATTGTTGCATGTATGACATTGTCTGGCATACAATGCTGTGTGTCTAATATGCAATTAGCCTACTTAGATAAGTCTAGCTGGGTTTAAATACTTAGGGCCAAGAGAATAATGAACACATAGGAAATAAATGCCCATCTCCCATAGATTGTTGCTGTAGGACCCAACGACACTTGTTACTGCAGCGAATACCCACACATCAGTGGGCTGAACGGAGATGATATGCAGGTGGTGGTGGCAGACTGGTAGTTGAAAGAAATCATGTGGATATTAAACCCAAAATACTCCCACACTAGGGCAGAGGCATGTTTCTCATTTACTAGTCCTGTAATGTTAAGCTTGCCACTCATAGTAAAATACAGCATCTCAATAAATCATCTCCATATCAGTTTAATAGAGGAGGAGGATCTGTATTTTTGACGGTGCTGAAAATCAAAAATTCTAAATACTCTGGTATACCATAATATCTTTATACTACTCAAACCAAAGTGATGCTTTACTTGGAGCTCTTCACATGAATCAAATGTGCATATAGACTGTGTGATAACAACAATCTTATAGTACAAGCTTGTTGCATGTCACACTGTGCACAATGGGCCAAATAAAGCCTTGGTCACAATATGCATATACTGATGTGTAGAAAATTTAACCCAACACTAAACGAGCTTTGGCCATAAAGCTTGCACTTCTTTCAATAGAAAAACCTCAAAAGAGGAGAAAAAAAGGATTATAAAGGCAGCGAGGGGAAAGAGAGCGACATGAAATTTTGCAAAGTGAGTTTGGGATAAATCTACGTTTCTTTTTAAGCAGTATTCTGGGGATTGGTTGATTTATAAATATGTTTCATAGAAACATATATTGTGCTATTTTCGTCGTCTGTCTTTTGTGGGAAAATCTCTGCCTCAGCCACCGAAGGACAAGTTTCTCTCATGATTGTCAACTTTCAAAACGGGCCTCATCACCAGGTCAGGGATGAGCAAAAAAAACACACGTGCAGTATGCATCCAGGCAGCTATACAGTTTACCGTGGGTTGTAATGGTTTGTGATTGACAATCTGAATCATTCCCCTTACTCCCCCATCCCTCCGTCTCTGATACAATCTAAATGAGGGTTAATGGTATTTATTGTCATGAATCTTTAATCTTACATTGCTGTTTTCAAAAAGGAATGAATCAAAACAAGGGTTTAATTTAAATTAGTCCTAAAATGCCAGCTGGTTTTATGAAGAATGACAGATTTAGGTATGTTGTCCTCACTAGGGTTACACAAAAATGATGCCATAATTTGAAAATATGTGAATAGGGTTAGGGTTACCTTGTACCGCATGTGTAACTAATAAAGCAGATGTTGTCTTGTAGTGTGAAGAATGAAAATGTCTTGCCATGAAAGTGACAATTTACAAAAACTTAAACTTCCACTTACAGAAGTCTCTAAAACACAAACAAAAAAAGCTGTTCTTAGTTTCATAAAAGTTTACATTTCAGGCCTAAAGTTTGCACAATACGCTGACAATTCTCATGTAAAGTTTTAAATTCTCAGCTTTAAAGTTTTCATCTGTTGCACGCAGCAATGACTTGGCTTTAATTCAGATTCTCTCGCTAATATCTTACTGACATCATGCAGAAATACCAAACTTATAGACTTGGCTAAAATTCTCGACCTTGCATTATTAGCAAAGTCCACTTCAGTGGCCTTGACGCTCCAGAGACACTGTCCTTCAGCTGACTCTGCACTTTGACTGCCCAGTGAAGGACAAAAAAAAGAGAAAATCTCCACGTATATCAATACAGTATCACATTAACGCACAGATTGATTTTACTTCCTTAAACTGAAAAACAAGATGACTTAAAAACTGCCTCTTACCTCTTTGAACAAGCCCAAGGACTAGTCTTTACCTCTTTAAACAGGACTAAAGGTTAGCAATTAAAAGTGTTAGTCTGAGATGATATCCAACGAAAGAGTCTCCATAGCAACAGTAAGAGTGATTCACAGAGCATGTCAGGCTGTGAAATAAATTTCACACCTCAGTGCACCAAGGCCTCTACCGTGAGATTTAGTTTGTGTGCGTGTGTGTGTGTACATGTTAGCAGCAAAAATAGAGCTGTATTTGTTGGTACACCTATCGTACCATGATACAGTGTGATAGAGACCAGTGATGGCTGTGTGAGGATGTTTTTGCAGCTCTGATTTCTGGTGCATCCGTTTATTCTGTGCAGGCTTTTGCCTTTGTGTCTTGTTATCTCTACATACTGAAACATGTATTTGCATACTTTGTTATCATGGCATGGATTATTGACTGTCACCAGCATATTTTCTTACCTTGACGTGGTTGCTTTTGTAAGAAAACACTCAAAGCAGATTTTAGATTAAAGGAGAAATCTGTAATTTAAAAAAACCCATAATGTATCTTCAGAGATTAAAGAAACATGCTATGTTGAAATACTAACTTCCCTGACAACAGCACTACAGCTGCTGTGTCCTTTGAAATGTTTATTTTGGCCAATAACTTGTGGTTTTGCTTATCTGTTTCATGTTAAGTAGAGTTAAAATTAATGCCGAATGTTTGCCGAATGAGTAAGTGTCTGTTTATGAGTTATAAGTAATCATTAATAATGTTTTAGAAGGAGTAGATGTTTATAACGGTTAAACTGAGCAAGTTGTGGATGGAGTCTGGCAGACAGTAAGACAGGCAATCACTGAACTCCAACTCCAGAGTGTGTTTTTTTGTTTTACGGATAATGGGCTTAGCTTTACATCGACAGACAATTGACAGTTATAACCAGTTGATCAAGTTTAGTTTTGGACTTGTTGTTTGTTATTATCAAAGTGCATAAGTCTTGCACTCCTGTAGTGCTCCTGCAGCCTGCCTGAGCTTCCTCGAGTCTGCAGAGGAGGGAGCAGACAACTTGCTTCAATCATAGATGGAATATTAAACAGGATTTCAAACTATTTAATATACCGTCTATGGAACCAATTTGCTATTTGGACTGCGGTACCCATTTCTGGATGTGCAATTACCACATATTGTTCCTTTAAAGTGCACTCCACTCTTTTCCTTCCCCTCCTTTTTCTTTCTCCCACTCCTTTGCTACCTTCTTCCCATCGGTCTCACACTGGCACACTGCTCATTAGCTTTCTGTCAGTCTCGGTTTCTGTCTCCCACTCCTTCTCTTTTTTCCTCTTTTTCTCCTGTGCTGTCATCCCCTTTCCCCACTTTCTCCTTTTCCCTTCTGTCCCTCCTTTAATTGTGTGTGAATTCAGCAAAAGATTCTTCAGGGATCTCTTCCCACTTTCGCCACCATTTTCCTGCTTCTTCAGAGCTGTATCTTTCTTTCCTTCTCGCCTTTCTCATCTCTCTCCGTCTGTCTGTCCCGGTTTTGTGAGAATGTTTTTTTGTGAGAAATTAAACTAGGCTATGAACCCGCCTCCCACGTTCCTGCAAAACACACACATACATACACGCGCATAAGCTAGAATCGTGACTGCTGTACCCATACAAGCCACAGCGAGAGAGCAAAAATACACCAGCGCAGAGGACTATTGACTTCTCTGTGATTACATACACACACACATACACCAGTATTTGCACACATAAGGATGCGCAGGGTGCAGCAGAAAGACAACATGAACACAATCGCACATTCCCGTCTCCGCACAGCCCCCGAGCATAAAGCAGGTGAGAGAAACGAAAGTGGAAATGAGGGGAAAAACGGAGTGAGAGGCAGAAGTGAGAAGAAGAGATGGTGTGAAGGGAAGCAGGTGACGACGAGTGCGAGAAGATCTCGGCTCTCTTACAGTAATGGCTCTCACACAGGGCCGCTTCATGAGTTCAGCTTCACTTCTTTTGAAGGGAAGTCAAATCCTCCCATCTGTCCCCCAAACACACTCACTGATCCTTTTTTAATGCTTCCTTCTGCTGGAGGAAAACACCCAGGACACTGTCTATTTTTTCGATGCATGAGTGTGTGTGTGTCTGTGTGTGTTACTATTGTCAGACGCTGTCCTTAAAAACTTGGCCCATTTACAGTGAAGTATATGCCTTTGTTTACTTCTTGAGTCAAGCTTGTCCCTGGTTAAGCTTGCAGCATTAAAACTTGAGTTGAGGTGATCGAAAGATCCTTTAAATACTTAAGTCTGGTAGCATTTTTCAGGCATTGTTTTCTCTCAGGGATGACCGTTTGTTGAACCGAATGTTGAATGAACATCATTGCAAATCCCTTTATTTCATAAGGACACCTTTTTCATTCGGTGACTGCATGGAGGCATATCAATTAGAGTGGTCACTTTTTGAAAAAGTCAAGTTCAATTGACAACGAACCACAGACTTTTTAAAACATGGCTGGGTTTTCCGTCATGTCACCCGTACGCAGGGTACGCTGACCAACTTGGCAGCACCTGACTCGGCTAACAACCTGTGATGGCAGCCACCTGCCGCTCAGAGCGGGCATACTTGAATTATTAAACCCCCCCGTACAGTTCTCATGAACTGGGGAATTAGTCATTGAGACCACATCTTTTTTCTTTTTTTATTTTACCAGGCTGTAAACATCGTTTTTTTTTTTTTTCAATAATGGCGGGTGTATGTGGATCAATTAGCTTTTGAAGCCAGCCTCAAGTGGCTATTCGAGCAACTGCAGTTTTTGGCCCTTCTGCGTTGGCTTCATTTCCCAAACCCAGAGGTTGCTGCTCGGTACAAGCTAGCATGTAAAACAGGCTTCAACTGACTACAAAGTTCAATATAGCCAGGCGTTTGAATGTCTGAAATTACTATTCCACTGAAGTTGGTACCTCAGACAATTGTCTCCTTTTCCTGTAAAAACAGTTTTGGTTTGCATTGTAAATTAGCTAATGTTAACTAATGATTGATGCAGGATAGCTAGCTAGATAGATGGCTATTTCTAACATTAGCTAACCTAAAATGTGACCTTATGTTGCTTTTGCAGATTCCCCAGCAACATTTTAAAACCACAACCAATTTGGTGTTCTTTTCAACATAAACAAGTCTGGCACATAGCATATTTTGAAGTCAAGGAAACAGAAGTTGATTGTCATTAGAGCACATATCGAAAAGGACTGGGACTTAGAAAGGGTTAACTGACATCTCATTCAGTAAATATTAATAGTTTATAACCTTAAATATAGTGCAGACAGTTTGTATTACTGTATGATGAAACAATACAAATAGTGAAGAATGAAGGAAATAGTTTAGCTGCACTGAGTGTGAGCATATAATGGAATGGAATGACAAATACAGCTAGCAAAATAAACTCCAGTCCTACGCTAGCTCCAGCCATTTATTCTAACAACCCTGCCAGCACTTTTTTCTGTCCTATCTACTTTTTGTTTCAGCACAAAAAGCTAATTTCGCTGGATCAAACCCAGTCTTACAGTTTTTATGTTTATTTGCAGTGTCTCTACTGCCTCACTTGAATGACAAGCAGGTAGTTGTATTTTACAAGGACTTTGCTCGCACATTACTACGACTCTTTCCGTGTTACAACCACAAACCGTCGATCAGAGTGAAACCAGCAGCAGGATGTGAATTGGGCTGCTTTCATGCTTGAGCACCTGCACGTATTTGTTAAAACTGTAATAATTTTCTGTCAATTCTCTCTCTAATTTGCTGGCAATTTCTTTCAGCACTAATTCACTACATTACTTAATGCCAAATCAAAATCACCAGCACAAACACTATGCAGGTAGCTGACTGACTGCAACATTTTCAGTGGAATATTCTCAACTGAAAAGCACCCTGATATTTTCATTCATGTATAATTTTTTAAATTTGCATCAACATTAGTTGCACTTAGTCCTCTCTACCTGCTTCCATTAAAATGATTCACACAATCTGACCTTTCCCACTATTGCATTTAGTGTAATTATATATTCAGTCGGTGTATTGAGCCTAAACTATACCTGTAATTACAAACTAAAGTTTGAATTATAACTCGTTAAGCTGTGCTCCAAACACCGCAGTCATGAGTAATTCTTCTCCATTCACAGCTCGGCAGATTCACCTACTTCAGTTGATAGCAGTGTTCTCTTGTCTTAGTGTGTCAAGGTCAAGCATGGCTAATGGCCAAAACATTGTCATTGTCACATTGACACAGTGGTGGTTAGTGCTGCAGCCAGCAGCTGAAGGGCACTCGACGTAACGAAAGTCAACTGACAGGCTGTGGAGATGGAGTGGAAATGTAAAGTGCCACTATTACCGATTTCCACTGTCACACAGAAGTCATTTACAGATAAACTCTTATTGTGGCAGAGCAATCAAATCATCATACAGTAGACGTGTAAAGACTCTTGTGGCTTGTACAATACTGACAGGTAGAGGACAGATTGGTAAATTTAGGCCAGGCTTTTTGTTTGTCTATGCCTACCATGCCAAAAAATTGTCTCCCAAGGTAAAACGTCTTCCAACTGCTGCAGTACAGAAGTGAATCAGGCTATGAAAGTTGCTGAATCTTACTTGTTAGAAGCTAAACTTTTTGTTTTCAACCAGCGATCACCCCCAGATACTAAGTAGAAGAACTACACTTGTGCTGGCTCGGCTTGACCTGATTTGACTCAGCATGTCAGCCGGCAGGGATTTGTATCTTCATTACATCGGGGCTACCCACTTGGAGGTCTGTCTTTTAACTCAAGGCAAGCTTAACTCTAGTTAAGCAGTGGTAAAACGGCAATTAAACACTTTATTTCTTTTTTCTAAATTATTCATAATAAAAGTACCGTTATTTTGTTATTCAAGTAATGATGGTTTTTCATCAGCAGTAACTTAACACAACACCCATCCAGCTGAAAGCAAACATGAAACAGTAAAATAAATCAGAAGCCTGAAGTACAAACAGCGATGCAGGAGAGAAACTAAAGAGATTTAGTTGAAAGCTACAAAAAGCACTGAGAGCTGAACATACACAGACTCTCTCCGCTCTCCTACAAAGAAAGAGTTGAGGTACGGAGCAAATGCTTGTTTGAGTGTGAGGAGTGAGGTTGTCCGCTCTGAGTCAGTCGTCACTGCAATCCACTTGGAAGTGAGTTGGACTCGCTTTGGTCCTTCTCTGTAGATGGTCCATCTCAGGCACAACTCAGCACAGCTCAGCACATTACAAGAGGTTATGAAAATACAAATCAGCACGGCATGTTTTGACTTGTTGTGGCCAAAAGTGCCAATTAGAGGCTGCGCTCTAGCACATAAAATCTGTTAACCACTTTCACTATGCCATAGGGTCTGAGCCAAATTGGGTCAAATTAACAGCAGGTTCTTGGGTCTTGTTTGCTCAGCTTCCAGACTGGGTCAGACCCATAAATCTAAACCAAATTGCAGCCCTGACTCTGAACGCGGCCTGAGAGCTAATGGGTTTGTTTAGATATTCACAGGCCCTTTTTAGGTCAGTTGCAGTTACAGTTTTGAGATAAATGAAGGCCTACAGCAGGGATCAGCAATAATCACGGGCCAGTTTTTTCTGCAACCTACCGTAAATGTTCAATATGTTTTGTTTGTTTAATTCTTTGAATTCTTTTAAGAATAGGAAAAATTTATAAAATGTTATTTCTAGGATTTTATCAGAGTTTAGATGTAATTTTTCCCATTAGTAAATAAAGGCTGTGGTTAATACCCCTTTGGCAATAACTAGATGCACAATAAACAGTGAGCTGCCTCATTTATGACTGAATTGTTGTTGACACAAATAGTAGATATTATACATTATAAGTTATATTCTTTATTTCTTATTCAGTTAGTTAATTATATATTACATGTTATGAGGGATTTACAAGAACTTCATCTCCAGTAGATTCACAAAAAAATCATGTAGGAGTTTTGATGTAAACAATGAAAGAGAGAATTTCAGCTTTCGCCAGTGAGATAAAGTTTTTGTTGGACAGCCAGTTCTTGCTCACAGGCCCTTGCTCCATTTGCCTCACTGGCCTACAGTAATATGTCAGAGCCTAAATGGTAGAGTCAGTAGATGAACCACTGTTAGGCACAGTAGTTGAGGATTATGGTTGAATGTTTTTCAAGACTGCTTACCTGGAATACATTTTTTTTTTTTTGCCCAGAAACCAAGATTTCACAGCACAAATCAAGTTGGATTTTAAACAGAGCTACAGATAATATGAATATGACTTATTTTCTTCTATTATTTTACAGTTGTTAGATTGTGTGCTCATATTTTTAGTAAAATAATAATTGCTCTGCTTATCGTCTTTTGTTTGTCAGCACACTTTTACTACAGTAATTCTAATGTGTCTGACTGGTTATAATGGAGCATGTGATCATCTTTATGCTGCTGAGATTAGCACTGCGTACATTGGCAGTTGCATGAGGTCATTTCAGAGTGTTGTTTTGGTGGTTTGAAGCGCTGCATCACTGCTCTTGGATGTTTAAATTTATAGCTTTTTTTTATGCACGTCTGAATGCTGCTGTGTACTCTGTTATTTGTGTTCTGCAGCTGAAAAGTTGACGTCTTACATAACCCTAATAATGCTATTTGAAGGTTGGACTTAAGTATTTAGCTTTGACAGCTGAGTTTTGGCATCTTTTCTTTTTTTTTTTAAGGTTATTATTGGGCATTTCATGCCTATGTTCTATAGTGATAGTGGAGAGAGACAGGCAATGTGGGGAAAGAGAGTAGGGTAATGACACGCAGCAAACGGTCCAGCCAGGTATTGAACCGGGGACTCGCTACCCGGGGCATTTGCTCCCATGTGGTTGGCGTCCTAACCACTTGGCTATCAGGTTTGGCATCTTTGCTTCAGTGCGCAAACACAAAGACACAGAACAGAACAGAGACATTGGGGCTGTGCCAAATGAGTCAAAGCTTCATTCGTTGCTATGGAATTCAAACTGCAAAATTACTATTCCACTATTCATATAAGAAATAAAAACAAACAAACAAACAAATCAATCCTAGTGTGGAACAATACCTCTGTGAGTGACTTGTGAATGAAACAGGCAGTCTGAGGGGACACTTCCCAGGGCGTCTTCTCTTCCACCATGATGGCATCCAGTGTGGCCTTCTCTAGGACAACATCAAAGGATGCATCGGGGAAGGAGAGCTGGCGAATGTCCATCTCATGCCAGGTCATACCAGGGCAGTTGCTGTGTCTGGCACTCATTGTGCTGATGCACACTGAGGAGTAGTCTATGTTGGTGATAGAGTGGTAACCGGCGTTGTACATGTCACCACTCATACTGCTGTTTCCACAACCTAAAGAAAGGAGAGAGAAGCACAACTGAGATATGTTGGGAGAGCAAAGCTGCTATGACCGGGACTGATGATCGAGCAGGGATGGAAACCTCCCGCCGCAGAGGACCATATAGGGCTCATATAAAGGATGTTCATGGGGAGAAAACCTCAGACTGCACAAAGCAACAAGGTTTCAACTTGTAGCTCATCACAGAGGACAAAAGAAAAGTTGAGCTAGCTCTCACGTGGCAAGACGAGATGAAAATAATCTACTGAACGCAGCATCTCACCTTTCGGATCAGATGACTCATAGATCGTGTAGATGGAGGAGGAGGAGGAGTGGGTGGAGAAAGAAGGCAAAAGAAAAAATGGTAAAGAAACAGTAGGAGGAGGACACGGGGGAGTCATATAATCCACCTTGATGCACATATTCTGCTTCAGTAAAAAGTGAAGTTAACATGTTTTAGCTTTGGAAATGGTTATATTATATTGTGTTGATTAAATGTGCATGTGTGCACATCTGTATTTAAGGGTATCCGCCAGGGAAGAGGGGTAGAACGTGTAATCGTTGGGGCTGTGACTTCCGGCAGCGCGGTGGCATTGACACCTCCGTTGCAAACATGTGGCTGGCGCTTGTTATCACCTTACTGCTTTGACTAATTACCAGCCTCCAAAAGCTCCATGTGTGTATGAGTGTGTGCACGCGAGCGTGTAAGACTGATTCAGTTAGCAGCCTCACACGCCAAACAACACATTTCTAACCTATTTGGGTGCGTGTGTGCGTGCAGTACATGTAGAAACCATATGTTCTACAGTCATAGTAGACATTCATTCACACGTATTGACACACATGAACAACTGAGAGGCAGCAGATGTCAGTTTTTTAAGTATGAAAACAGAATTAATATGACAAGGAGAAAAGCAACACCAGCCAAAGATACATTAAGACCGGGTGCACGAATGAAAGAATTCATTTAATTGAAGTTCAGTTTTAATGAGAGTTTAGCAAAACTAGGTTTAAAATGCATGAATCTAGATTTAAAATTCAGCTTTCTTGCACAATTAAAAACTATTATCTGCTTAATAAATCTAGGTCTACCGATGTCAACCAAATTTTAACAGTTTAATCAATATGTATAAGTTGATATTTTATATTTGTTTACCCAAATTAAAATGACTAAATAAAAAATACATTTGTGTGTTGTTGTGATCTATTAAGTATAAGGCATGCAGCTAAAACGTTACCAAAATGTTAAATTGGTTGCTAGCTAACTAAAAGTTAAGAAAACGCTGCATTGTTTGCTAGCTAGCTAAAATCAAAACATGTTTGTTAGTTACCTAAAAAGTTAATAAAACATTACATTGCTGGCTAGGGAAGATACTTCGCAAAGTTAAACCTCCTAAAGTCTAAGTTCAAAGTTAATACTGGATCACAATAGGAGGTTAAGGTTTAGGTGCAGCAGAATTAAATTTAATCTCGGTTTAGAGTAAAAACTAAACTGAGGCTAAAAGAGAGGTTTACATTTAATGTTTGCTAATGTTGAGCTAGTTTTAAAGTTTGATGCAACATAATTTAAAGTGTGTGTGTGTTAGCTGCTTATGCACGCAAATATTGTGTGTGTGTGTGTGTGTGTGTGTGTGTGTGTGTGTGTGTGTGTATGTGTGTGCGTGCTGCAGACATCAGAAGGTTGGAGCCCTGCCGTCCCCTGATGGCTCTTCCCGTGACGCTGGCTTCAAAACAAGGGAGGAAATATGTCAGCACCGCTTGTCACACTCACATAGTTGAACGCTTTCTTTATGGATGGCTGGAATATGAGAGAATATGTCGAGGTTGAATTACACAGGCTCAACAGGTTATTTTAGATAACTTTAATCTTTCTTCACGTGTGCCAAAAGCAAGCAACAGCTTTGGAAAATACATTTTGCAAGGAGGAGGAGGCAACCTGACAAACAAGATATGACTTACGGGAAGCTAAAAAGAGGTCAGAAACATCGTAAATAATGGTGGCATCATCCTTTATGAAAACAAGGGCAAGTGCTTCATTTCACTATTCACTTTAGGGTGAAAAACGAGGTTCTGTTGCCTTGTTTCATGCCCAGATTTGGTGCTGTCTAGAGTGGGTTAAGTCACTCCAGCACTCTCCTCTCAAATCCCCAAGCATGCCAGACATTGTTTCCAAAGGGTTCCCCCCGCTGACACAGCTATGTGTGTGTGTGTGTGCGCGTGTGTTTTCTTTTTCCATGTACTCGGCCTCGATGAACGGGTGTCACATGACAGCTCATTCCTAGGGGTTGTCACGACAATTATAGTTGCCAGGCTGTCACCAAGGACACTACTCTCAATTTGGGTCTGTGACATCAGCTGGTGCCCCCCGCAACCTGTGACCTTTATACACACACACAGCCAAAGAAGAGATCCAGCAAGGTGTACTATATTTATGTCAATCTGTGTGTACGTGTGGAGAGATCCTGGAGGGTGTGTATCACGTGTGTTTATGGGACAAAGGTTTATTCAGGATACCAGTCCAGGCCGGGCCAGTCTGGAGCCTGGTTTTGTTGTTCCTCCAGCTGGAAGCAGGGAAGCTAAAAACCTCCTGATAGCCAGAGAGCACATCCTAACTGGATTATCCAGAGCGGCAGAGAGGGAGACTAAAGTTAGAGGTGTCATATCACCTCGTTCTGCTGGCTGTGTGAGTGTGCATGTGTGTGTGTGAGATGGAAAATTTGAGTCCCGGTCTTAAAAAGCATCATACCACACATAACAAATCAGCAAAAACAAACTGTGGCGAACATCCGTCATCCGCTTGTGACACGTGTAAACTGTTTGTTAGTTGAAGAGTTTTGATAGTCATGTTTGCCTCTTTGTGTCAATTTATACAGGAAATTCTGCACAAACAAGGGTTTTTAAAATAGAAGAAGAAGTAAACCAGCTGCTGGCGCGCAGAGGAATGCTGGCCAAACATGGAGGTGGTTCCTTCCTGCAGACTCAGAGATGCTCGGCTCAACAATGATCTCCGGTTGCATGACTGACCTGATAAACCCTTTGATATTTAAGAAAAAGCTTGACATAAGATCTTACAGCAGCGGAGGTACGCCACAGGAAAGGAAACTTCTGAGATAAGCCACTGGAATAACAATGCATTCCTCCGATGCTCGTACACGGTCAACTCACTAGGAAAAAGGGCCACAAAACCGGATGAGGTTTTATCCTAAATGACACTGTTAAACTGTTACAGCTTCTCCACAAAATGAAGTGTCAACTAGTTCCTCATTCAACCCACTGAGTCCATGTCATAAAAAGATGTAAAAGTTAACACTTTATTTGAAGGGATGTGCATAAGTCTGTCATGACATGCCATAACCATGTCATGACACCTGTCACAAACATGAAGGAGTCTTTATGAATGTTTATGACCACTGTCATCAAGTGTCATCAGGTCAAGTATGTCCAAAAAAAAACAAAAAAACGGTGTGTTTATTTATTTCAGAGTGTTATTGATTGTTATTGATTAAGACTGTTTTAAAACAGACTGTATCCAGAAGATGTTAAAACTTGGTTTTAAAAAGTCTTCATCAATAACTTTCTGACGCATCATCTTTTTTTCTGGAGCCGGTGGAAGTAACTAAGTACTCTGTCATCAAATTGGCCATTTAATGACATCTTTAATGACAAGTCCAAATCGTAACACTTAACTTGAAGTCCAGGAAAAGATTCATGACACTGTTACTGAAGAATTTGACGGAGCAATAAAAGTTGACGACATCTTTATGACAAGTCCAAAATGTTCCACTTTACTTGAGGTCAAGGAAAATAGTCATGACACACTCATGATGACACTCATGATGACCAGTGTCATAACCAATGACATATGACAGTATAACATAATGTTAAAACATAATGAGATGGTTAAAACAAACAGTTTCTTTAAGTTTGATAATGCCAAACTGTCAGGACAAAAACATTCACAGGTTATGTTGTCTTTGTTAATGTCAAGTTGTCATAACAAAGACATTTTTGCCTTGGTTAAAGTCAAGTTGTCACAACAAAGACATCTCAAGCGATGTCAACTTTGCATAAAAAATGACATAATTAACCATATGACACTTTCAGAAAGACTTCATGTTTATGACAGGTGTCACGGCATAGTTATTACCACTGAAAATAGAAGTGAGGATATAGCAAACAGCAGAAGTCCAAAGAGACAAATCAGAGTGTAACCGATGGGGGTGGACCTGTAAACAAAGTTAAGGGTTCAGTATGTACCTTGGTTTTAGGGTCACCATTTGGTTTGTTTTCAGAAAGCAAAAAAAATGTAGAAAATAACATTTGTGTCATTTATTTTGAAAAAATGAAACATTCAGCAGTGACTCATCGTCCATAATGCTTGCTGTAACAGTTGAGGCACTTAAATACTGACATCTTGTCAACAAAAATAAAAAACAAATGTCAGTAATGTTGCATCATCAAGACTCCAACCTGCTGATGATTCCACAAACTGTTGTTGTTTATACAGAGCAGCACAACAGACTAACATGCTCATGTTGAGGGACATTATAGCAGAGTTTAAGCACTTTAAACAGATGCATAAATCCTGTATTTTTAGACTGAGTGCAGTCATATATCTACAAATATAAACTCTCCTATAACATTAGTTATTGCTTTGGTCTGAATCTGCAGTGAAAGGCTGCCTGAACGCTGTGAGGAGGAGGACTCATCTTCCAAGCTGTTTTTGTCACGTTACACAAATCAACACAATCCATGTGATGCTGTCGTAAACAACATGTTTTAAGTGTTTCCACAGTCAAAAACAACCTCAGCTGAACAATGTTGGCACACAGTTTGACATTAATCCTTGTCCATTTTCTCTTTAACTACCTGGGAGCAACAACACTACATGAACTTGACTAACTGGGCTAAGCCAACTAGCATGCTACAGGTGATTCACAACAACTGGTGCACTGCTAAAATGTTCTGGGTGAAACTCC
The DNA here is from genome assembly GCA_027495735.1 of Lutjanus campechanus. Taxonomy (NCBI): domain Eukaryota; kingdom Metazoa; phylum Chordata; class Actinopteri; order Lutjaniformes; family Lutjanidae; genus Lutjanus; species Lutjanus campechanus. The sequence goes on along the minus strand of JAJHUR010113107.1, from coordinate 23,663 downwards.
TCGAGAATTTCTGTTCCACATATGTGAGTAGAAGACGTAAACAGTCGATTTTGACAGTCACAAGGTGTGCCGAACCAAGGAAGCTCCACACCAGTCCGAACATCCTGTACTGAACGGTTTTAGGACAAATACATGTACTGTTCCACTCCTTGTAATTGACACCTGCTGATATCTCTGTGATGTTCCATAAGGAATATCCCCATTCAACACTTTGCTACAGTAAATCATCAAGCTGGCTGTCTACAGGGGTGCTCCCTCATTTATAGCACAAGCGTAAAGGATAGTGTTACAGCAGAGAGTGCAGTGGTCAATGTAAACTCAGAACTGCACTTTCATGATTACATAAAACTATTGCGAAAGTTGTTTTTCCCATCTAGAAGTGGTGCTCCTTCGTAATATCTGAATTTACATTAATGCTTTGTTCAAACGTGTGTCCAGAATTACACAAATGACTCTTCCTAAGTCCTGCCCGTTTTTGTTCTTTGCTGCTATAGCTGCTTATAAGCTTGGCACCTTGGTCAACTTTCTTTGCTTTTCCAATATTAGCTAACTTAGGAGGACCAAAGTGGCTTCAGATGCCAAGTTTGCTCAACAGAGCAAAAGTGGGAGCCCATCCTCACACCAAAAACGATTTAAACAACCAGTGTGTAGGATTGAGTGGCATCTAGTGGTGAGCTTGCAGATTGCATACTTTTCTCATAACCCTCCCCTTCCAAGGGCATAGGAGAACCTACAGTGGCTGTGAAACTTGCACAAAAAAATGGGAAAGGCCGTACCTAGAGCCAGTGCTTGGTCTGTCCATTCTGGACTACTGTAGTAACATGCCGGTGCAACATGGTGGCCTCCGTGCGTGACCCCTGCCCTCTGTAGATATAAAGGGCTCATTCTAAGGTAACAAAAACACAATGATTTTCATTTACAGGTGCACTAATAAAAACATACGCATGAATATTATATTCCATTTCTGCCATATTCTGCCCATACATCCCCATAGATCCTACACACTGGACATTTGCAGTTCCTTTATAGACATTTCATTAGTTTACAGGCAAGCTCCTTGACTCTTACTCAACATGAACTGTTGCAGATTTGACCTTTGGGCTATCAGATGACCTCCCTCCACATAAACCATCCATCTATGGTCAGGAGGGGTGGTGGGTGGGGAACCCCTGTGAGTGAGCCAGCGGTGTGAAATATCAAAGCTGCTATCTCTGAGGTGAGACGAGCGCAGCAGTGGAAACTCCATGATGTCAGAGGCATGCACGGTATTTACTGACATCCCAGATTGGTTTGGACACATTAAGGATGGGAGACCGTGGCCGGTGCTGATGAAAGGTGATGTTCACATGTGCTCTAGCAACAGCACGAGCACCCACTGCCCCCGCACACCCCGCAGGCTGTGGGCTAGCCCCTGGGTAAACTGATGCCACAGTGACACCTCACAAAGTTCAGATGCAACTACTGTAAATGTCAACATATGAAAAGTGCCTGAGTGTCGGTTGTTTTTGTGTGTGATTATGTGTGTGCGTGCACAATAATCATGTGTAAGTGTATGTTAAGTGCCTGGGCTCGTACTATAGTGACCGTGTGGATGTGGGTGTTACCTGTCAAAAAGAAAATCAGACATCTAAGATTACCTATATTAAATGGAAATAGAGAAGAATTTTCCATTATGCACGCAGATGTGAAGCTAATGTTGGTGCAGTTTTGTGCACAATGTGTGAACAAGTTTGACTGCAACTGGTCTCAGGTCATAAAAAGCCTGCACGTGTCTACGTTTGTGTGTGGGCACCATGACACTGATGATAGTAGACAGTGTCACACTGAGCCCTGCTTTAACCAATTATCTCTCGTTATCTCCGCTCGAAGTTAGAGTCAACTGTTATCTGATTAATTAAGTATTGCCATTTATATGACAAGCATTTGTTGACATTTACACACAATCACAGACACAAATGCACACAGGCTTTAATTTAGTTGACCTATATGGACTCTTAGGCTGGGTTTCATCAACAAAGATCAAATTTTTAAACTTGATTTAATCATGGTTTAACTTTAAATGAGGTTGCACCAAACTAAAACTACCTTAAATTTGAGAGATTAATTGTAAATCTCTTTTTAAACTAAGATGAAACTTCACATCATAATTAAAGTGACCAGAATTATCACAGTAATCATTATTATTATTATTATTATTTATTCGAACAGGTTAAAAGAAAACAAAAATAAATAAAATATACAATGTGCTTTGGCAGAAAAACAATTAAAGAGACAACTCTATAACAACATAGATAATCATACCTTGTTCGAAAGGGTGTAGGATGAAGTTAATAAAACTAAAACCTACCCCTTTACTGTGTTTTTATAATATAATCAGTCAGAGCATGTGTAGGAAAACAAAACAGAAGAAAAGAAAAGAAAGTGTATCAGAAAAAAAAGGCCCATTGCCCATTGTTATAAATTCATGTTTCCGTTTCTCTCTTGTATCCGTTCAGAATGTGGTTTATAAAAGTTTGTTTGAACTTATTTAGTGATTTGCAGGTTTTCATTTCTTCGCTGCAGCTGTTCACAGATTAACTCCTTTGACTGATATACAGTGTGTTTTTGTGTTGGTATGTACAGGTTGTTTTTTGAAGATGCATATTCCCCTGAGATTGTGTTTGTTTTCTCTTATTTGAAACAACTTTTAGATGCCTTGGGTAACGGATTCTGATTTGCTTTGTGCATGATCTGAATTGTTTTGAGGTCAACCAAATCCTTGAATTTTAGTGCCTTCAGTTTGATGAAGAGTGGGTTTGATGGTTCTCTGCAGGTGCTTTTATTTACAATTTTTTATTGTAAAGTTTGAATATTGTTATCGTGTTTGTTTTATATGTGTTCCCCCACACTTCCACAGTAGGTAATGTATGGGAGAATGAATTAACAGTACAAGGTGTATAGTGATGACTGGTTTAGAAGATATTTGACTTTATGTAATATTGCAATTTGACTACCACAATGATATCACACACTGATATCATTTAATTTTACAGTTTTATATTGAAAACCTCTACAAACAATTTGTCCTTTACGATGTCAGTGTTTTCATCGACCGTTGCCAACTTTGGTTGATGCTGGACAGTATTTACTGAGAGTCTTTCTCATGAACGACTCTTTTTCTAAGACAAAACTGACAGAAGGGTGGGACTAAGAGAAAAAGTCACAATTACAAATCTGTATGCTACTTCAGCACCATGGAAAGCACCGTGGATTTATCAATACACAGCTTTGGGCTGCTGATACTTCAGAACCATGGCCGGGGCCATAAATTCTAACTTGCACCCTCAGTCTTTAACAATGTTGGGGAAGCAACTGATACAAAAGGATCCAAGTTAAATTTTAGTGAAATAAAGGTTTGCGTGATAGAATCAGCAAACTCTTGTTTGTTATTCATTCAACTTAGTTCCACGCCATTTTTTCTACTTTCATCCAGGTCCCACCTTTAATGGCTCGAAGCCCCACCTGCATTGCATTTATGCCCCACCAGTCGGGCTCGCCCACGAGTTTGAGAACTACTGTACTAGGGGAATAGGAGGGGGGTCGCAGGTTAACAAGGTGGATGCATTTTAGTCATTTGGCTAACAAGGGGGATGGTATCCCCCCTCACCTACTGCTTGAGAAAATAACATTGAATCCAACTATCACGCAAAAGTATACAAACGTATAAACAAAGCTATGGAAATAACTTTATAACCATCTCACCTTGAAGGTAGTCATGGTGTTGCAGTCCTTTTTATACACAAACAGTGACAGAAGAATGAAAAAGGAGCTTGAGAAGTCGGCGTGCTTGTTTGTTTGGAGTGTGCTGACCCCTTTATTAATCTGTCTTAAAAAATTCAGCTGAGCTTCTGATTAAAAATGCACAATTATTAGGAGTTGTGCTGACTGAAACTGAAAGCCTCGCAGCTTGTTCGGGCCTCACACTGCGACAGAGGAGTGAGCGTGGAGAAGATTCGGGAAGGAAGGAGGGGAGGTAAGAGGTGGAAAGAATGTGAGGGAGATAAGACACCGGAGGAGAAAGGGCACACAAGGAGTAATAAAAATTAAGGAACAGTGGGGATGAAAGAGAAGTCATGGAAGGGTAGAGGGAAATCAAAAGAGGTCGAGGAAGGACCTTTTTTGTCACTAAAAAAGTACAACACAAAAAAAGAACAAGAGGTTGACAAACTGCTAAAGCAAGACAAGGGGAGAAAAGGGAGGGAGGCAGATGAGTGAAGGAGAGGAGGGAAAAGAGATGCGACTACCTAGCTTCGTTTAAATGGAACTGAGAATCTCTCACTCGATATACACCAATTCCTCTCTTCAACCGAGTGTTTAAACAGCATGTTCTCACTCTCAACACATCAAATACGGCACCTTGGTCAGCACCCCTATGCTGCAAACTAAGATGCTGTAAGTACCCCTCTACCTTGGTCAGGCTCAAACAAACACAGGACTTTCACCCAGGAGACTGGGGTTTGTGTCCCGCATGAAACTGATAGTCAACATTGACCTCTTTTTAAGATGTTACATAGGTGGCGTAACTTATCTACGTAAGTGACGCAAGACTAAAGGCTCATTTATGCTCCCTTTACATACGAAAATAGATACATCCATTTCAAACAATGTAATCGTCATTGCCCAGGTACTTCCATGCATCCTTGCTGCTTGGAGTCAAAAGTTACCCCAGAGAAGAAAAAGAAAAAGAAGAAAGAGAAGAAGAAGAAGAAGAAGAAGAAGAAGAGTGAAAAGCAACAAACAACAACAAACATGGCAATGCTGGAATATACCTCTTGAGAAAGAGGCAGAAGTGGAAGCGGTGTTGTAGACGACAGTGGTCTGCGAGGCTATTAAATACATCATGCCATGTCAACGGAGAATTCTTTTTTCACTAGTATTACCAATGAGAGAAAGTGATGATGAACATCATTCATATCTTGCTTGAACTATTACACTACTTCCCACGACTTGCGGTTGTACTGCTCTGTTTCATCCATATTGATTAACTTTCAGGAAAGGCGCAGAAATACAGACAAGATGAACACAGAGAGACAGAAAGCTCCATCCATATCTGTATTCCTATCTAACATTTAGCATGAATGGGTCTTGAAGGAGCAATATGCAGCAACTGCACATGCAAAAAAAGAGTACAGCAGTCCAAATAGCAAGTTCGAGCCATAGACTGTATATTAAGTAAGTTGAATCCTACGTAATACATGATCTACGGTTGAAATGAGTTGTTTCCCCCAGCCTCTTCCTCCCCAGACTCTGGCAGGCTGCAGGAACGCTGGAGGAGCCCAAGATGAGTGCAACATCGTAAACTGACAATAACAAGCGAGGACGACTCCTACACCATAAGCTGATCAGCTGTTAATAACTGTCAATTGTCTGTCAATGTAAAGTTAAGCCTGTTATCCTGAAAACAAAAGCCCACTGCTCTAAAAATACACACTGGAGTTGGAGCTCAGTGACTGCCCGTCTCACTGCCAGACTCCATTAACATATTGCTCAATTTAGCCTTCTACAAGATTATGAATGATTTCTAATGACTCATAAACATACACTTACTCAGTCAGTGAACATTTGGCATTAATTTGAGGCGGGCATACAAAAACAGTTACTCCAGCTGGAATACAAATTTCAAGAAAGAGGACGCTGTGGCTGTAGTGTTGTTGTCAGAGAAGCAAGTATTTCAACTTAACATGTTTCCTTGATCTCTGATGATATATCATGGTCTTTTCTGATTGATTACAGTAAATATAATACAGATTTCTCCTTTAAGCACCGGCCATAGTCTCCCATCCTTGGTGATCTATGACTAGTTTTGCTGGTTAAACCCACCCAAGTAGTCTTTTAGCCTTTATTTTGAAAGTCTGCCCAAATGTTGCATATTTATTAATGCTAACTTGAGCAGAGCCCTCATATGCAAAACTGATGCTAGAGGGGTACCTAAAGCATCATTGCTTTGAAGCATAGGGCCACTGACCAAGCTGTCATATTTGATGCACTGGAGAGGGAATGTGTTGTTTTAAATCAAATACATCACCAGCTAGCATCCACTTATAGTGACAAAGGGATATTTAAATAGACAATTGGCCGTGTGCTTCAGCGTACGTGTGTTTTGGCATGCATAAGCTGATCTGAACACAGCCTCGTCTTAGCATCTCCACCAGATATAGATATTTCTTTATTTCCAAGTTTTTCAAGCAGTTTCAGATGCTCCGGAGAAGTTGCATCAGCAGCGAGGCCAGATGAAATTTCTCTCAAAAGCTCGGATCTTCCGGCAAGTTACTCCTCACAAATCTCTTTTCCCCCCACTCACAAAAGCAACCTCAGTTACGTAACCGGGTATACGGGATAATTAGTGACTGAATAATTAAGCGTGTGCCTGTGACAGTGTGACTGTTTGATGGAGTGTGAGCCTGTGTGTGTGTATGTGTTTCTATGAGTGATGGAGGACTTTTGGAAGGACTCCATTGTATGAATCTGCCTCTCTGCTGTGGCATGGAGCCTAAAGCTTCTCTCAGATCCAAAACACCAACAGGCACCAGGAATGGAGGCTTAGTAAATGGCATCGAGAGGAGAGAGCGATCTTTTCTCTCTTTTTAGCCAGAACTAACAGTTATTGAAAGCCGCCCACATCCCTCTTTATATGACTATTTATGCCTTGTTACCTTTGCTGCCAGAATTCATACAATACCACGAGTCAAGCACTTGCTGCACATGAAATTTAGTGAAAACTGGAAGCCTGAGTGCTTTTACACTTCGCCCTTTGCTCAAAGAAAAACACTCGACTGTGGACGCCGCAGCACTACTGCATTTCAAGCCCTCTCTGTCCTGAGCGGGGTCAAACAACAGCCAAAAAAACTGCGGTGCTGTGGTGAACGTCTGGAGATCAAGAACAGTGGATAGAGAACCAACATGAAGGGTGGGCAGCTGTCAGACACTGTGGGCGAGATGAGAGCAACAGGGGTGACTAAGAGTGGGAGTCAGAGAGAGAGAGACAGACAGCCGGACAGACGGAGAGGGTGTGTGGTAGAAAGCCCAAATGATGCAATTTGATCTGCCCCTGCTGTGTAACTGAGGAGCTAGCTGGGGTATACACACACAAACACACACACACACACACACACACACACACACACACACACACACACACACACACACACACAGCATGAGTCAGGTGTGCAGGTTCATGTAAAGCATGCTGTTGTGGCCTATATACTTCCAGAAACAACAACTAAAAATGATCCTCCCTTAAAATGATAAATAATGGTCCAACGAAGCCAGTATGACAACAATTAGCCATCTATGCAGCATGTCTAGTAGCTATTGTATCCATCTCTTTCTCCCTCCCAGTCTGCATCCCACTGAAACGGCTACACAAAACTCTCATTAGATCCATTAACACCCCACGCAAGTACAATCATCATCACATCATGACATCCTCTGTCACAAATACAGATGGTTGACAAATTAAAATATCTGGATCTCTACTAGGGCTGGGTATCAGTACTCGATAATAGGGTTGGGCGAGGTCTACCAAATTGGCATATGACAATGTCCACAGTCAAACACCAGTGGATGATGATACTGTTGTTTTAACGTTGAAACGTTAGCCAGCTAGTTATACTGAGAAAGCCAAGCTATGAAAACAATAGCAATGAGACACTTTGCAGTGCTATGCCATGTATGGGAGGCTCTGAAAATATACTTCTCCATTCATTTATTTATTCTCTTTTTATTTGCCTGTATGGCTTAGTTGCAGTTATCAAACCTCCAACACTTTACCAAGGTAAGTGACACCTTTCACTGTGCCACACCTGTCATAACTGTAGCCTCCCAGGTAGCATGTAAACACGGCGTCGAGGTATCGCGAGACTTCGTATATCTCTTAATGGATGCGTGTGAAAATAATGCGAGATCAACGCCCATGTTTACATGCTACCTGCTACATGCTACAGTTGACATTTCGGCTAAAAACATGGTGTAAATGGCGTCTTTTGTGGTTAAATTTTAATGTCGTGGCTCACGGACACTTGGATTACACCACACAAGCAGGATGGAGACATTTTGTGTTTGTTTTGTGTTTTTATTTTTATTTTTTTTACATTTTATCCGTGGTCTCCATTCACTGCCATTAGCTGCAACCCTGTTTTCTGCTGAAACTCCAGGATTGCTTTGTGAACTGAAGATCTTCACCCATCTTCACATCGGCATAGGGGTGAGTACATATTGAGTGGATGATCATCAAGGAGTGGAATATCGCTTTAAATTACCAGAGTGTGCCATCTTGTCCCTGCAGTGGAAATATCCATATAATCGTGGCCTTTGTCAGGTCATACTACGTACATGAGTTACAGTGAACTGGAGAAGCTCATCCATGGCTGTTTGTTTGCACAGTTGTGTTAACAGCTGTGTCCGTCAACAGCTTTCCCCTTGCACTCCCCCTGATATTCATTATAGCCATGCTGAGTCAGATGCAGAGGCACCAATATTTATTTTTCCATCAGGCTATTCTAGCAAGAAAGTATGTGCGTCTATGTGTGTGTAACCACAACCTGTACTGTTTGTTCTCTTTGACTGGCAGTGTTTTAATCTGTCAGTCAGTCAGTGGTGCAGCAGCAGAGAGGAAGGTCACGATTCAGCATGAGACTGCAAGTGTGTAAATGTGTGAGGAATCAGAGAAAGACTCACAATCTGCATGTGGATAAAGTTCCACTCCCCTAACATACTGTACGAATCTATACGATGTAAGACATACAGAGACATCACTGTCACTGTCAGTAACTGCATGCAATGAGGATTCAGTGCTGACTGCCTCAGCAGGAAAACACAGCACAGTACAACAGTGCAGATTAGCCAAAGTCAGGGAGATAAAGTGTGTGAAATAAGACTCGGAAGGTACAGAGACAAGCTGACAAAGATTCTTCAGAGATTTCCTGACAGTTAACACAAGATAGATGTTAAATTACTGCAGGAAAAAAACTTTATGTTTCAGCCTTTTCTTCTAAATTTGTCTGAGGTAAGATTCAAATGAGGCCAAAAACTTTGAAAAATCTCAGTGTCCCTGTGAGTGTAATGTTGGTGGATAGTCTGACACATGCTGTGAACAAGAACACAAGTACACAAGTAAATACACACACAGAGACACACACACACACACACATTGTTGTGTAGAGGGGGGGGAAGAGAAACTAACAGCAGTATGGGCATTTTCAATTAGCCACCTGCCAAGACCACGTCTGTGACAAAATGAAGTGGCCGAAACAGCACAGGTATTCTTAAGTTTTAAAACACACACACACACACACAAATCACTTAAGACACACATGCACACTGAGGCTCAGACTTGACTGGTTAATTTTCTGCCTGGTTGGCAGGCGAGTTTGTCAGTTCAAGGTGCCTGGCTGCGTCTATATGTAAATGGCTCTATTGCCTGACCTTGGTGTGATTATGCAGTATGGATCAGGTTTTACAGATGAGAGCCGGCCCACTGTGGGAGCTTTATGGCTGACCAAGCATATTGATCACTGCAGAAGGAAATAGCATGTCCCTCTGAAGTGTCATAGTGTCACAGCCTAATCTGAATCCGAGGTGTGAATCTGGCATTCTGATAGAAATTCAGGGCATCATGACAACAGCTCACTCGGGGCCATGCACTGCATTGCAGAATGCATAATGCGCATTATCATTACATGGTTTCGCTAGCTGAAAAATTCAAGTGTGTTTATCTACTTCATTGACTGTATATAAAGTTGGACGACATGACAATGCCCTAAAAGTGAAGCCAAAACATTTTGATCTCCCCCTGATGGCTGGCTGCAGTATAGGTCAGAAATCATCTGCGTCTGCGTCTGCTATCTGCGTTTTCAAAGTCCCTGGGAAACAAAAACAATCGCTGAGCTGCAACCTACACGCTGAAAATGGCAAATTAGTACTTGGGACGCTAATAGTATGAACATAAACAAGCTAACAACTGTTACTTTTTTCTTTTGCAGTGATGTAGTCACTTTAATGCCAGAGCTCACCTCCCGATGTGCCAGTGTTCCATCAAAACAAGTTCCCCCTTGACACCATTTTGCAGCAACATCATCACTGCATCCTGGGCTAAGCGCCGCCCAAAGACATTTGTAATTGGTTTAAAGAAATGCAAACGAGGCAGGGTGTGTTTTTTTCCTTACAGCAGAATGTGTATGCGTGGAGCCAGAACTTTCTCCAGCGCTGAGCGCCATGGAGAGAGGTCTGGCTATGCAAGAATATAATTTTGGTGACCCATACATAAACTTGTTAAAACAATATGGAAAAGGCAATTTAATACAACTTAACACAGCTTTGCTTAACCGTGACACCTGTGTACCTTGTCCACTTTTCTCATTAACAGATGTGGTGTTATGAAGGGACTGTTTCCCTTGAAAAATGAGCTACATTTCTCAGCTAGCTGAGGACACTGGCGGCACACATCGCAGTACATTACATTCTTAGATATGTCATGCTCTTTTCTCTTAAAATCCCGCTTCCATTCGTTTCGTTCTTTCATAGTCAGCCCTTTGTGTTTCTGGTTCAAGAGCCCTGACATATCGGTGACTAGCCAATGATGAGGAATCAAGATGTTTGTGGTACTGTATTGGCTCACAAAATGTGAAAATTATACACATAGTTCTGTTTCTTTCTTGACCATCTTTGGTCTGGTGTAAAGAGTACAGACACCAGCATGCAGAGAGCAAGAGTTTGATTTCGTGGTTTGGCCAGACAAGCAAGTTATTTGAAACAACCACAGCTGAAAAAAATTACCAGGTGACGGCCATCTTCAAAGCAGCCAAAACCGATGGCTGTCCCTCTTTATCTCCAACAAGGCTCACCACGCTTTGCTTAAAGTTGGTATTCTGTGGCTCAAATTTGTGTCAAAAAGAGCCATTAACTCAATTCCAGACTTCAAAATGTCCTTTCAGATATGGGTCACTTGTGCTCCATACCAAGTACTGATCCTTGATAGGGAGGCCGGACAGTTTCCTTCATGAGCAGTTAACATCTTGCTGCTAGAAAACGTTTTATGTTAAAATTTCAACTGCCAGCTCCATTAAGAATCACCTCTCTTGTTTATATAGTGTGGCAGTGCATAAACTAAGTCGTTAAATGACCTTTTATTGATAGACTATTAACATCTGTTCCAGCCAGCTTAATGGCTTAAACCTGCTGTCTGCCTCTGTATTAAAATGAAGCAGGTGTTGAGAATTTATGATACAGCATAAAAACATTTTATCATACCGATTGTCTGTATACACATGGCAGCTATGTGCAGATTCCAAACTGGCCTACATTTTGTCTAAAAAAAGATGTTGAGTTGCATCAGTCCTTTTAGAACAGCAGAATTTCTGCTAACGTTTCCAACAGGTGCTCCAAAATAGTTACTGTGGTTTGTACTGACATGATAGTGTGGTTTTCAGTCTGCTTTCTGGCCACCAGTGAGCAGCTGACAGCAGTGAAGTTGCTAATGAAGAGTGAGTCAGCCTCTGAGACAGGCTGGTGGATGAAGATGGTGATTAATGCTGCATGCTTCATCCTTTCCTCTGGTCTGCTGCTACATGCAATATGCCGATGCCTCACCGCTACTCTCCATCGCGCTCTGACAGACACACACACTTTAAATCATCCAGTTTTCCAGCTGCTTGTCTGATACGTTATAAGAAAACTGTTATATGTCTTTGCTTTGGTTCTGTCTTCATTTCTTTCAGTCACCTGCAGAAACCAACTTGCTTTGACCGCGGCCCCTTTTGCAAAGTGACAAGAGAAAACATTAAAAGGTCCATAACTCTGCCTGGCTTTGAAATTCTTTCATTTCAAATTAACTGACTTATTGAAGGAAGAATCTGCAACACTGTTCATAACTGCACCATCCAAAGTTTGCCCCTCCTCCCTTGCTCAACGAACCTGAAGAAGCGTGAGTAGCTCAGGAACAAATCAGTGAATTGTATCACAGCAATTACATTCTAAAGCACAAATAAACAAGTCCACACCTCCACACAATGCCAGATCTATGTGAATACTGCAATCCTCAGTCTGCTTGGCCTGTACGTATGTGTACAAAACTCTTTTTGCAGCTCTCACAGACAAAGAGCAGACAGTGATGTAACCACTGGTTCCTATATTTTTATAGAGTTAAAAAAAAATCTAAACCTGTTTGCCATATGGGCTGGGGGCTACACACCACTGACAAACAGAATAACCATGAGAAAATAAGGAAGTACAGGCAGAAGGAAGGGTTTCTGCAGATACAAACATCACCACACACTTCTAGCGAATTATAAGTGATTATTTAGAGGGATTATGTTAATAAGAGTCTTTAAATTGTTATTATTAGGAAAAAGTTGCACATTAGTCCCATAATTTAACGTATCAACTTAATTAACTTGGTGCAAGGATTGACAGATACATATTTTGATATTTTACTGCATTTCATTACTGCAACTGCATTTTAGATGCTTTGGTAACATTTGCAAGCATTTATAGAACATTAAACATAGCTGGGGCCTCTTTCATCATGCAAACACTGAAACATTGGAATGAGTCATAAACATAAACTGCTCCTACCAGGGACAAATATAAATGCTTTCAGTATGAAATATGGGATCAGAATTATCCTCATTTCTGGGTAACTTTTGCTCCTCTTCAGCTAATAGTTGTCTCCCCCTGCATAGCTCATCATCTGATCCTGCTGCACTTTGCGCAGCCAGAAATTATGGAAAGGTCAGCCTTCTCTGTTACTAACAGCCTAATGTATCGCATCATAGAAAGCTGGTATATCTGTCCCTCCTTGCCGGGAAAAACAGTGTGTTTATTTATTTTCGCTGTGAATTAAAACAACCTCCCAATTAGATACTATCACGATATTCGATACTTGGGTGCCCATTCAATAAGTATTGCTATTCTTAAGTTTTGCGACTCAATATTACAGTTAACTGAATTTTTTGTTTGCTTTTTTAAACACTAGGCCCTGGGAAAAAGTTGAGTCATACACTTCTGGACACTGTACACCTTGAGTGATATTTCCTAAAAATAAATGCACATCACATATCAGTGAGTCTTTGAGTTTTATTCAATCAGAGGAAATATATTTCTGAATGTATAAGGATATATGTAGTTTTATGAAAAGCATATGAAGTAAAATAGATCAGTCTGTTAAGATAATATTACTGTGATCATTATGCTGATTTCTGTTAGGGTGTCAACAGGAATTCCCATAATGTGTTAGCCCGGTTAGCTCAATGCTAAGTGCTAGATATAGAAAAAAAAAATTAGTTCAGCAATCCAAAAAATGATTCAGGAATCATAAAAAAAATAATCATGATACTCGAGAAAATCTCTCCAACCCCATCCCAACCCTATTGCGGGCCAGATTTGGACCACAGGCCACAAATTGCATATCTCTGCCATAAGTCATCCCAAACTAGAGGATGGGTAAAGAAGGTTGTCCTGCAAGCATCTGCTCCCTTGTGACTGAGAACTGGACCTGCCTGGACTGTCCAACATGAGATACACACACTGAAACACACAGTCTGCTCTCACTGAATCATGACCACTTCCTATTTGGCAGGAACAGGGTGTCCTTCGTCCATGAGAAAAGCAAGAAATAAGAAGAGGAGGAGGTGAGAAGGAGGACATGAGCAGAAGTCAGGCTGCGTGTTATGTCCCTGGTATCTTCCAACACACTCCCTTTGAACATCATCCAATCTCCACCTTTTGAGAAAAAAAAAAAAGGCGACCTTTCATCACTGGTGCTTCCTGCAACGGCTCAAATCCGACCAACACTGTGATGTCACTCACTCAGCCAAGAGGAAGCACTTATATGGTCATTGGAGCAGGAACCCGCGAGAGCAGCTGTGAATGTCACAGTGGTAATATCTGGGTTGCTGTGAGGCTACCTGCAGTGTGAGGAGGTGCTGCTGAAACTCTCAACAGCTCTTCTCTCCAGGCTGCAGGGGCTCGAGAGGGAGATATGAATGATATTCAATTTGGTAGAAACGGCAGAGCGAGAGGGATGTGAATGGATGGGGCTGTGAATGGGGGATAGGAGAGGAGGAATTTAGTGGGTGGGGTAGAGACTGAAAGGGAAGAGATGCGGAAGAAGAGCAGGCTGAGATGGATGAGTGTGAAAAGGAGTAATTGGCAAGTGTGACGATAAAGAGGGGAGAAGTGGAAGCTGGAAGTGAGCGGGTGGTATGACGTATTCAGAGTCTTTCTCTAACTCTCTCTCCTTCTCTCCTGCTTTCTCTGTTAGGCATCTCTGCTGCAGCGTCGACTCCAACTGCATACTTGATGAGAGAGCCAGCACAGGTCCCAAGTCTCAACACACACTCACACACTCTGTTTGATAAGGCTGTGCCAGGCTAAGCGCTGAGTCTGGCACCAATCTTGAACCCACTGCTACCACTGCCTGACTCACTCTCTCACACACTCTCTCTCTCGCTCTCTCTCTCTCTCACACACACAGACACACACACATCAGAAACAGCAGGTTACAAGAGGGGTTCCACTGTTTTCAGCACCATTTTCTGGCTATGATATATTTGTTTATTGTGTTTATTGAAGAGTGAAGAAAAGAGACACACCACCATACCCACAAAAACAAACAAACAAAAACAGACTTCTATATCCCACATGTATGAGCACAAACAGCTAGCTTAACAAAAGTGATTTAGCGACATATAAACAAACATTTCCGACATGTGAGAACACGGCTGATGCAGACAGTCTCCTGTTGTGTGCTACGTGTGTGAAAGGGCAAACTCGGGCAATGTCCTGATCCGTATGTTAGGATATTGTTCAGAGTTCATTTGGGTAAACGGCTTAAGGTACGAGCTGGCCAGCTACCCAAATGATAATGCCTCATTTCGTTAAAGCATTACACAACATTGCCTTGCAAACATGGACTAGGTGGATGAACAAATGTGCACACTTGACGTTCATTGACTGCCCCCCAGCACACCAAAAAAAACAACAAAAAAAACCAAAACAGACAGTTCTGGGCACGAGCTGACACTCATCCATTTCATGGAAGCGGTGTTTAGACGAGCAGCTGTTCTTAAATCTTAAATTGCCAGTGTACAGCCTTGTTAGCAGCTCTGTGAGGTTGCATTTAAGGAACAGTGGTGTTTTGAGCTCACATCAACATGAAGAGAGGAGAGAGAGTCTGCAGATTAAACTGCTTTACTTTAAAAATAACCAGTCCTCTTCAAAACAGAGCATAGCAGCAACCCCTCCTGCCCTCAACAAACCGTAATGCAAACTTTATACCCCCCCCCCCCCCCCCACACACACACACACCATACGCTTGGACATATATACACACATGCAAAAAAAAAAACACTGGATGCAGATTAAAATCACTGTTAATGGATGATGAACGGCTGAACAGACTTGACATAAAATTTTCTATCTGCAGCCATATAGTCATTCACGAGTATGTGTGCAAAGACTATGAGCTGCCAAGGGGTGTCCAGCAGTCAATGACAATCAGATTCAAAGCTAAATAGTAAACTGAGCCAGCATCTGTGATCAGACAATGATGTCATGCCGCTGTGTCCCTGTGAAGAGGTTAAACCCGCTGAGAGTGCTCTAATGACATGGGACCTCATTTCCTGGCCAAGGCTGATCTATGACAAAGCTCACACCTGCCCTGACTGTCTCAAGTTAAGGTTCAGACTCCTGGAGGGGGTTGAATTACAACGACAACAGGGAGTTTGTACTCAAAGGGATGATGGCTTCTTTCATGTGAGGTAAAAGTTGATGAAAAGCTGAGAAAATGATAGACTCAGTGGAATATATAACACATGTGATTTTTTTTATGTGATGCAGAAGTTTAACATTCATGTGAGAGCAAGCAGTTAACTTTTCCAGAGTACATCTTGTACACCTTTGTTCCCTCTTGGGCTAAACGGTGTCACTGTCAAGTATTCATAACACTTTGTACATCATGTATAATTCATGCTTCATTAAGGGGTGACATTGGAGACCAGATCTTAAGGTTAGTGGCAAAATAAAACTCTGATTTCATTTGTGATATGCCACTTCTTCTTCCGTGAGAGATTATACTCATATTATGTCTCTGATGTGACTTAATTTATCAGTCTTACATTTATCTTCAGTGTCTTTCAATAATACTGTGGACTTGACTTGCCATTACCTCCTTTGTGATTCTGTTAGTAAAGTACAATTGAACATCTATACAGGGCTGGCTGATAAGAACAAAAACAAATAATGTTTTCAACCCAATACACAAAAATGATCGATAATGTGATATTTGGTGGACGGCTGCTGGTGCTTCAGAGGATTTTTAAACAGTAATTAATAGCGTGGGTACTGTAAAATGACAAAAATAGAGATATTCAGCTAGAACAGTCAAATAAGTTTAAAGAACAGATAATTTTCACAGCAGATATTTTGACACACTGCTCACTCACTGACATGGCTTACTGGGGCATTTAATGGAATGGAGCCATTATCACCATTGTTATATACACCAGTGCTTTTCCTGCTTTGACAAATCAAAATGTCTGCTGTGAAAAGCATCTATTGTATCCGGGGCTGCACAATTAATCGAAATATCATCAAAATCACAACATAGCACTATATTATCACAACCAAAATCTCAGAAAAAATTTATCCTTTCTTTCACAACAAATATTATCATATGGATACATCTTGTAGCTTTTGAGACATCTTGTATGCATTAAAAATAATATTTTTAGCAATTATACACTACATATCCTGCAACGAGAATGTAGTTGGGAATCTAAACGCAAATGAATTCTTCATGTAGTGCGACTGTCTTCCTCTAGACCCAACAGTGTCTACAAGAACTAAGTGACAGAAAAATGTGACCAGGAGTGAGGGACAACATGACAGGCCATCGAAACACTGGTACTTAAGTTTACTCACATGTTATCAATGATAGCAGTCTGATATTTTGCCTGTTTGTTCTATGCAGTCAATGGCAAGTGATCTACAGTATCCGTCCTGCCAATTTCCAGTCGTAACAGAAGCTGCGGTTGCCAGGATTATAGAATTCTGCCAACGTAAGGGCTGTTATTTCTGTAAGTCAACTTACAACAAACTGTGCAGTTGTGTATATCTCATCTACGCTTGTTGCCATTTTTCTGTACTATTTTCATTTCAGGCATAACATGCAAATGTTCTCCTGCAACAAAAGTATAGACTCATAAAAAAAATCCCTTTCAATCATCACTTATGACCTGCTAGACGTGTATGGTGCCATCTGTTTTGGCAGAGACCCTGCCGTGTGTCTGTATTTCCTTATTATTATCCCCACCAGGCATAAGCCGGGAGGAGATCATGTAATCACAAGGTTCACTGGTTGCGCCTGGCAGGCTACTGACTGTGCTTTTCTGGTTTTCTCATTATTTTGCTGTGCTTGCCTATTTTGGGTTGGTAAAGCATCTAGCTATGAACGGACAAATCCTCCTGATTCTTCCTTTGATGTCGAAAGGTAGCTAGCTAGCTACATAGACATCGCCATTCTTATTCACACTTATTAAGCCCTGATTGGTCAGCTATCTCTCAAACTGAGGGACACAGTGCTGATAACATAAGACCTCTTTGAAATGCTGCGCAAATTTGAGATGTGGGCTGCAACGTGGGCGAGGAACATATAGCAAGCAAACTCAAATTGCTCCTAACTATCACTTAGAAGATGATGGCGGGAGAAAAGACATTGTTTGACGCCCAAAGAGGTCGATGCTGGAGGCTGTTGAGTGCCATTAGCCATCATCTGTTTCACTCATTACTTAACAGGAGCAACATCCACGTCTGAGAGAGCATCTCCCCTCTCTTTTTTAAGTCCTTATAGTCATACAACTGGAGCACCAAATCATCTGGGAACATTCCCAAAACTCCCTCTCCCCCATCAATCTCATTCACCCCACCCCACCCCTCACCCCCATTGAGCTATTGCTGAGAAATGCATTAGGAAAAGATTAAGACCTTTAAAAAAAATGGTTCGAATGGGAAGAGTAGTGGTAGGCAGAGACCAAGAGGGGGCAGTTCTCAGAAAGATGGGAGAATATAATGCTTGGCGAGGGTAAAGTCTGCTGCCAAAAAGTAGTTACATCATCGCAGGTCAGCGAGGCAAAGTGTAATCATGATAGAGATGAGATGATGAGGGGATGAGAGAGGGAGGAGGAAAAAAGAGGGAGGAGAGGACAGGCAGACCAGATGTCAGCTCCTGAAGATGAAAATCAACGGGCAGCAAAGGCTACGCGCTTACAAAAACATGCCTTGTGAGGCGGTAAAGAGAAGAATTTGCACACTTGAGTAAGAAAATGACACAAAAGTAAGTAAACGCAGGACACATACCCACAAAACCTGCACTTACACACAAAAAATAGATCAGCTGAGGCCAAAAAATAAAGACCCGGACTGTTGTGTCAAGCATCAATTGCTCAGACAGATGAGAACATCAGGCTTCTCGGTAGAGCAGCAGGGCATCTTCTTCCCCTCCTCCATCCCCTGCTCCTTTACTTCCACCATTCCTCCCTACACCTCTCTCTCTAATGTATATTATGTAACCTGAGCTAGACTCCAGAGGAGAGGGAGGTTGCCAGGGTTGAAAAGCAAAAAGACTGTGTGCGAAAGGTAGCGTCACAAAGACAGATACATGTAGACAGGCATAGAAGCAGACCAGAACACGGAGCATGCACAGGTGGAAGAAAGATGTGAGGCATGAGAGCAGTTGCCATGAGTCGTGAGGAGCCTCTTAAATGGAAAAGCAGAGAGTGAAAAGTAGAAAGAGATGAAGGAGAGAGTCAAAAAAAAACAGTTTAAGGAAAAGAACAGAGAGTAAGCAGGAAAACAAAACAATACAGAGAAGGTAGACTGTCTAAAAGAAATGAGAGCATGGCAAGCAATAAAGAAAAAAATAAGTAAAGCATTTTAAGGAAGAGATGACGTAGTGGATGTGTCAATGTTTTATAAAGTGGCTGTACAGTATAAAAACCCCAGAGACTCTCAGATTCTCTCGTCATCAAACAGTCATGGACTGAGCACTCATCAGCTTTCACACGACTTCATGAGCAGCGTACTGTGACAGGAGCCGCATTTATCATCCAAGCATAATGCACAGCACAGCGGGCAAATGGGACTTGGGCTCTTTAAACTAAGAGCTATGTCTTGTTAGAGAGACTGTGAGAAACCTCATCGGCCGGGACACAAGTATGGACACAGCCAACCAAAAGAGAGCCTGACAGCATGCGTCTTAACTCACAGCATCCTCTGGGTTTATGTGTGATGGGTGACATAGTTTAAATATGTGTATTCTCTCTCTTTCTCTCTCTGCCTGTGTGTGTCTGCGTGTGTGTGTGTCTGCGTGTGTGTGTTGGATTTAATCTGCATGGGAACATGAGGTCTGGAAAGACTCCCAACAGTGGGATTTGTGAAAATCTGCAGCTCAACTCTCTCTTTTCTCCTAATCTTTTTTCCTTCCTGTCTTTCTTTTTACTCTTTTTCATGAACCCACTAACAGGTACATTGACTGTCCACGAAACCCCTCCTCCAAACCTCTGATTGTCCAATCAAAGCTTAGCAACCATAACTAGACATGGCAGGCCTGTCAAGCTTTGGATTTCTCCACATGTTGAAGCAGTGTGATGGCAATACAATGTATATTAAGAGCCTGGAGGGTCAGGACCTATTTTGTACATCCAAAAAGGAAAACATGAGAGTTTAGGAGTATATTAAACAGTGCGCCAGCAAGTGCAGCATTAACATAGACTAACAGTATGTTCACATTACTGGTGACACAGCTACAAATACACAAAACTCCCACTGAAAATGATTTCTAGCCTGATGCTATGTCGCTGGTATTGCTAACACACCATAAACTCAAAACGTTAGTATGTCTAGTTAACTAGCTAACTACTTATCAAAGTAGGTTGTAACTAATTTACCAAGTTTAGGAGTTTAGGGTAACATTAGCATTTCCGTCCTGCTCTTTATTGGAGGCTGAGGAGAGTTTTACATTGGGGTAGAAAGTGCCAAACATATCATTTATCCGCATATTAAAAGCCTCATTTCCTGTTACATGAAAAGTAAAACATACTGCTTGAAAATATTAACGAATATATAAGGTACGCTAATCAGATTGCTGTACGTTAGAAAGAAATAACCTGACCTTTAATTTTTACGCATCATATTTATAATTCTAGGACTAACCAGCTACAAACAGCAATACAAGATTAATGTTTCTTTATTTAGCATTTTGTCTTTTTCTAAGGATCAACCGGTGAGGAAGCAGACTTTTAGCCAGGAACATGATAGCTTTAGCCTCAGTTTGTAGCATAAAAATATGTATGCAGTCAATTAGCAAGATAACATGTATGTAGCCATTGACAAGACCGCTTCTATAACATTCTTGCTTTAAAATGAGTCAGCTGGAAACATTTAAAATGCCGCATGGAGACAGTGTTATAAATGATAATATAATAATAATAAATGTTATGTTTGCTTAATTAGCTAGCAAGCTAGCCAGCTATAGCAAATAAAATCTGCCACTGTCAATTTTGCTGGCTGAAATGACAACGGTAGCTGGCAGATTTTATCCGCTGTAGCTAGCTAGCAAATTATGCAAGCATTAGCAAACCTGTTTTTTTAATTAAATTAAAGACCGATTGTTGTTCCAACACTTGGGACTGGCCCAAATGCCGTATTTTGGGTGTCCAAGCTTCAGTTGTGATCGACAGCTAATATTTGAAGTTTCATTTTAACAGTGCAAAAGTGTGTAAAAAGTGTTCGTCTTTATCCCAGGATTAAATTTGGAGTGATAAATCTGCCACACGGATCCCAGTGCTTTTCTTTTTTGGAAAAACCCACCCTACTCTTTCGTGGGCTGGGTTGGTTAGGTTTAAGCAGGAAGAGTGAGACTGAGTATGGTTAGGGTAAGATTATCAGGGTAAGCCAATCAGAAGCAGAGTAGGCCATGTCATACCAAGAAAAGCTGTGGGATCCATAATTAATAATCTGCCACCATTATCACTGTAAACTGCACATGCACGATGCCAAAAGAGAAAGCTTTACAGTCATAGCAACAGTAACTAAGGTGCTAAACTAAGGCTTAGCGAATGGTCAATTGAATGCCAAAGCTTTATAAATTCCTTCATCTCCCAGTGGTATCAATACAATGCACTAACAGCATACAGCATATGACATGGCTGCGGTCCACGGTGGCTCTCCCACTCATTAAGCTCACACACACAGAAACAAGAACACCACCTTCTCATTACAGGCCAACAGTAAAATTAATGCATAACAATGTGTTTTTAAATAAATATTGTCTTAGGGAGGAGGTAGCCATGGCAACAGGCGGAGGAACTGACTCTGCCATGGTGGTTTGGATCTGTGTCTCGGTACTCTCACAGACTCCAACATGATTTAATACTGCGGGGATGGGAGGGATTGTCTTGATTAAGTGTGTTGCATTAAACAGGAGACTCAAACCTCATGGGTTTGTTGCTCTCTGTCTCAGTCGACTAACCACAACTGTCTTAACCTCTTATTTCTTTAATTTGTGTGTGTGTGTGTGTGTGTGTGTGTGTTAAAGGGATGGCAGGGGGTATTGCAAGGCCCCCGTTCTCAGGTTAAGTGAACAGAGCATGGCAGACCATCTGCTCTCTGATTCCCTGTGCAGGCTAATATAGGCCATGCATACACACAGTTGTTTGTTATGCTCTAATGGCGCTAGTTAATCCTAGCACCACTGGACAACATAATCCTCCATCCAAATGTGAGACTCTTCCTCAAAATACCTTTTCACTCACCACTGCATCACTATCCTGCTTAAACTCAGCCACAGTACATCATGTAACTTTAACGGATGTGCTGACATTCTTCTTGCTTCCGTTTGTACACAGTTCTGTGAGACAGCTGAAATGCAGCAGGAACACACAATAAATGTGTCCGTGAATGTTCTCATTCGTCCAGGTCATTGTAAGCCAAAGCAAGATTAAATCGAACGCAACTGGACTTGTTCAAAAAGCCTTTTTCTGAAGACGTTTCGCTTCTTATCCAAGAAGCTTCATAATTCATTCATTCATTCATTCATTCATTGCTTCATTCATTCATATGAAGCTTCTTGGATAAGAAGCGAAACGTCTTCAGAAAAAGGCTTTTTGAACAAGTCCAGTTGCGTTCGATTTAATCTTGCTTTGGCACACAATAAATGCCACATAAAAGATGAAGTTCAGTGCAATTTGATCATGACAAGCAGCGAAGCCTGTGGGCACCATTCCCTGACCCCTTCGACTATTATGTTCCACTCTAACAGAGAAACGTCAATATTTCTAGCTCCAGTTAACTTTTGTTTATGTGTTGTCTGTCTCTCTCTGGCATCTAATTATAGAGGTGAGCCACAAGACCCCTTCTGTATGTAATCTTACATTAAATAGAAGAGCAACTATTGATTATCCTCACCCTCGATTAATTGGACAGCCACGATTTCCCAAAGCCTAAGCTGACATGTTTGTCCGACCAACAGTCTTAAACCCAAATGTATTCAGTGTACAATCACAAAAAACTGAAGAGAAAAATTACTTAAAAGATTCTTTAATCATCAAAAACACTTGCAACACAGACCTTTTCTCTTATATTACTCGTCATGAGCACACTGCTGCCCCGTGTGCTGTACCTGCCATTAGCTAGTTAGCTTAGTTAGCGGTCCTATTAGACTTGGAAACATCCTCCAAGCTACAGTGACTCTGACCAGGACTCTGACTCCAAGGACAATGAAAGCACAACAGTTTCAGGCGAGGACAGAAGGCATGAAATTAAGTGGTTGAGGAGCAAGTTTGTAACTTAGCGAGTTCATGTGTGAGTATACATCATCCATCGCCTTGACAAGTTTGCAAGTATTTGTTTTCATGAAGTTGGAAGTTATGTTTTTGTGTTTTGAACAACAAGGTTATACTGTGTTGAAATAAATTGGTTGTTATGACACATTCTGACTCTTTACCCATTTTGCCATTGGTATGGCAGGTAAGACAAGTGCTTTGTGCCCAATAAATTCATTGAATAGGATTTAGCACAGGATGATGTCAAATTTAAATATTTATGTGTTTTAAAACAAATGCAAAAGACAATATTTTATGTTTTCTAATAAAAGTCTAATAAAGTGTAACTGCACCCCCAAGTCCACCCACTACATCATTTTGAAAACATGCTAAAAACGTAGGCAAGGGGTTGAGGAGGGGGGCCAGGGTGCACAGGACTGGCATGATGTTGTGGCCTCACTGATTACGGCTCAGTGTAGCAGTAACAGCTACAAGTCAGAGCTAACATGGGGAGCCGGTGCCAGACCCTCCATGTCCACAAACACTGGAAACACAGAGAAGTGCAGGAGCTTTAACAGTCATTATGAGCACATTTGCAGGCCTTTTTGAAACAGTTTCTGCACTGTACCTCTGATGTAGCGAGCCAAGCTAACACTAGCAAGATTGCAGTCTGGTGGTGCTTCTGCAGCCATAAAAAGCACCAAAAGTTAAAAATGCTAAGTAGAGGGTTAAAAAATACAAATCTCATGACACAGAATAGTTTCAAATGGTTGACTCTATGTCAACATTGACCTTGCAAGTTTCAGGATT
>JAJHUR010113106.1:19073-30747 GCA_027495735.1 Lutjanus campechanus | reverse complement strand
ATTGAAATCATGATGGGAAAGAGAGTCATTTTCTCTCCTCCAAGCTTATGACAAACTGCCAAAAATGAGCCAAAAAAAGATGCAGCAGCAAAACTCCTCGGTTCCTCGGGCTCAAACAACGAGAAACAGTCTGTTAGTGATGGAGACAGAAAATGAATATCCGCGGGGAAAGCACCTGTGGTTGAAGCGCGGTCAAAAATAGCGAAGGTGTCCATTTTAATATCAACTAGATGGTAATCTGCATGAGAAATACAGAAAAATAAAACGATTTGGTTCTAATAATCATCCTAGTGATCAACTTGAGGTTTCCACTGTATTAATCCACACGCTGAAAATAGCGCACTATTTATTGTTTTGCTTGTTTGAGTAATGTTTGCTGAAACCTACAGTGAGCAGCTGTTTTAGGAAATTAAGCCTTTTTTTAAAAAACAAAACAAAACTGAAACTAGATATTCTTCACATGTTTTTGTTTAAGTAGGAACCAGCTGGTTTGGGGCAGAGTGCCACAGACGGATCAGAGAAATTGTTAAGGAGTATAAAGAACAGAGAGATTGCTGTTTTATCCTCTAGTAGGCCATGGACACCTTAGCTGACAGACAAGGCGGAGCAGGGACACCCTACTACATACACTGCATTGCTTCTCTTGTTTGTTCTTACCTCTAACAGCTAAGTCAGCAGCAGTTGTAGCTAATGTTAGCTGCTTTAGCCTCACCGTCTGGGGTGGAGGGTAAGTTAGAATCTCTTGCTCATGAAGTCAGAAAATTGTCCATTGTGGCTCACAAGAGTGTCTGTCCACTTGGGATAATAATACAGCTAACTTGCCAATATAGTTCAGCAATACAAAGCTAACTATTTCAGTGATGCCAACAGAGAGAAAGTGCTGCTGGGTCTTTCTGTTGGTCACAATACAGGTTCTCTTTGAATACTTCAGGTATTTTGTGCTTATTCTTCAGGTGAAGAGCTCATTGTGTGGGTGAAACTCAGTAGTCTCAGTAAAAAAAAAAATCAGAAATGCAAGTCTCCTTCAGAAACACTCAAAGGCTCACTCAAAGGTTTGTATATAATTAAAATACCTTTATTCTACTGTACATGGCAAAAAGACTTTAAAACGGCCGTGTATCAGGTCTCCATCAGGGTCAGTCAGAAGTAACTTGTTCAGCTAAGTAGTTCAGTGTTATGGATGGAGGCTGCACAGAGATTTAGTAGGTTAACAAGCTCACATGACTGCACGACGATTCATGGATAGAATCTGGGTTTGTTTGTTTATTACAAATAGAGTTACCTTTGCTAATAAGATGTTTGCTTTCAGACATATTTCAATCAGGAGAGACTTCTGAGTGAATGAAATAGAGTTTATTGACACATGCACAAGAGAAGCTAGACCCCATCGTGGTGAATACAACATGCACATATATGGGTGCATGAAGCTGTAGTAGAAAAGGGAACTTCCCCAGGGTTTAGACAGAGGGGGTGGTGATAGGATGAGACGATGCTGAAGCGTGGGTGTGAAGCAGAATGGACTGGGTCTGAAGAACTGGAGGTGAACGGGGTGGAGGTGGGTAGCAGCAAATTGTCTGTATGAGAGCTGACGGTGCAGAGAAAGAACCGATTTAAAGTTTGGCAGCAGCAAAATGATTGGCTAACAGAGACTGTGGTACAACCTGATTGGATTATTAGAGAGGAAAATTAACGCCCACAATCAGCTGATTATGAGGGAGTAGGAGGAGTGAGAAGGAAGGCTGTGAATGAATGAAGGAGGTCTCCCTCATTGAACTTACTCTCAGCTTCATTTTAAGTTTTGAAAAAACAAACAAACCGTCATTATCAAACAATAATTCAAGGGACCCCAGCAATAACTCTGAGGACCGCCCTTGGGGTCACAGATCAACTGTTGAATACCCCATGCTTTGTGTAAAATTTATGGGTAGAATATAGCAGAAATTGCATATAATGTTAATAAAAATGTTTTTAATCAGTGTATAATCACCTGAAAATAAGAACCATTGTGTTTTTGTTGTTACCTTTGCAGTCTGCAAGCTCACCTACATTTCACAAAATCCTACACACTGGTCCTTTAAGTATCACGGCTGTAATCAGAAGAAATATGAAGATAAATTTGTTTTTGAAATGTATTTTCTGTTGCAACAGATTATCAGAGCTTCATAACTTTAATCATCAAGAATTCATCAAGATTGGTTTGTTTATTCCATTTTAGATGTTTACAGGCATCATTTACTGATTATTTATGAAACACTGTCAAACAATTAGATTTATTACAGGAATGATTCAGAGGCTGTTAAAAAGCAGCCGCGACGGTGCCGAGGATGGAATGACTGTTGGTTTTTGTTTTTGCTGCCTCTTACATTAGAGCGAGCCCTGCAAGATCTAATTCTCATCGACTGAGTCATCGATCGTCTTTCTTAAGCGACATTTCCTCGTTCCATTAAACGAGACCCCGGGCAGAATTCCCTCACTGCCTATTAGAAGGATTTCATGTAAAGGTGAAGGCCATATCCTTCCACGCTGGGATCAATACTGTATGTCAGCCTCTCGTCCTGCTGTTGGATTGCTTCAATAACCTGACACATCATTAAAGAGCAGAGAGCAGCAGCACAGAGAATATTTAGAAACTGTAACAGGTCATGGTTCATGATGTCATGTTATATTCAATGGACTGTAGTTAATGAGATTAAAACATTACAGTTAGTCAAGTGCATATAATATAATAAAAGATGTGAGTTGGACACATTAAGAAGGGATCTATCTTTTAGTACAAAAGTCCCCGTTTGTGTTACTGCACCTCCATCACAGCTCAGCACAGACACACTGTAGGACTTTCATAAAGAGAACGTACCTTTGATGAAGACCATTTGATTTGACTCACTTTAGCTGGGTTAGGATTAAGTTTTGCACAACAGTAAAAATGCACAGAAATGGCAGGTATGAACAGGAAGAATAATCTCGTAAGGATGCCACCTGGTCGCCTTCATAGGGAGGTGTTCCATCCAGCCGGGAGGAGGCCATGCGGGGCAGACCGGGGACTAGGTGGAGGGATTCCCACCCTGGCCTGGGAACGCCTCCAGACCCCCCAGTAAGAGCTGGTTAATGTAGCTGGGGGATGGGGTGTCTGGGGTCTCCTGCTGGAACTGCTACCTCCACGTCCCGATTTAGGATAAGCGGTTGAAGATGGATGGATGGATGGACGGATGGTGTTTCCTCTTAAAATTTTAATTACCTCATTAAAAATTCTTTAAGTTACATCTTTGGAAATTGTCTTCCAAACGTAAGGATTTAGGGGGCTGGGTAATATGGACAAAATCAGATACCGCAATATAAATATTGAGGTATTTTTGACCAAATACCTTAATATTGTAGGGACAATATTGTAAGGATGGCTATTAGTGCTTTTACCAAATATTAACACAAAGAGATTTCTGAGAAATAATCATCAGTAATGTGGATGTATGTGTAATGTGTGTATAGCAGCTAGAAAAGTCTGGTAAGTTCAGAGGATTATGTCACTTTCCTGTAATGCAACTTTTAAAACCAGGAAAACACTTGTGCCATAAGACAATTTCTTGTCTCATTTCATAATATCTATATTATATGGTAATAAAACCTTCCACCTTCAGCAGTTAAATGGGTAAACAGGATTCTAGTGTTGAACATTAAGTCGACGGGGAGCTCTGCATAAGTAACAGTCTCTAAAAGACTAAATGTGGAAATGTTTGGTAAAACAACAACAAATGAAAAATGACCAAATAATCAATTATGAAATGACCTTTTCCTTTGTTTTAAATTCTCCAGTCAGGTTGACAGCTTCAGGACGGCTGAATGTAAACTATTTGCTGCCAAACAGCCCCTGAGCGGCACACTGAACCTCACGCTGTCCCAGAGGTCATATTGGCTTTACTTAAAGTTAGGCCAATGTGTGAACACACTAACCACAAGTATGCACATAAAGGTGTCAGTTTCTGTTGGACAAATTTGAGTAGCTGTCTCCCCCTGACAATGAGTGTTTAAAGGGTAAATCCACCCCAAAATCACACAGAGCAGAAAACTGCATCTGCTTTGCACGTTAATGTCTCGTGAGATGTATCGCGATTATCGTGGATTACACCACACGAGCAGGATGGAGACATTTTGTGTTTGTTTTGTGTTCTCTTTTTTTCAGCATTTTATCCGTGGTCACCATTCACTGCCATTAGCTGCAACCCTGTTTTCTGCTGAAGCTCCAGGATTGTTTTGTGAACTGAAGATCTTCACCCATCCTCACATCAGCATAGGGGTGAGTAGATATTGAGTGGACTATTATTCTTTGGGGGAATATCACTTTAAAGCTGCTTGATGATTTTCTCTGAGCAGGTGAAAACACCTCCAACTTTTACTCAATTTTTCTTTGCAGGAATGGCCAACGTCCTTTTCGTTGTTATTATGAGCTTGGACAGTGGAAAAACAGTTTGCTGTTTTCTGTGGCTTTATAGCCACACCCTAATCAGCGCCGTCACAGCAGGTGTTTTAACAGCAGGTGGAAATCAGTGAGAGTGACATCACTGATTGAGACGTGAACAGTTTGAAGCCGCAGAGAGCAGCAGCTGTTTGTCTGACCTGTGTGATTCAAAATGTGATCGAACTGCAGGCTTTGGTAGATTCTACCATGATGGTCTGTGATTGCAACGCTGTCATGATGAAAATATTTCTAATCTCCTTTGATTTCATCTCGCAGGGTCTTATTTTGTGTATTTCCTCATTTTAATGGTACACTTTAATGGTACACATACGCATCCAAATGAGCTCGTTCTGTAGACTGTACCTCACATATGTTATCTGCAGCTGTTAGCTGAGCGCATTTAATAAGATGTGTCGTATTTAAGTGAACCCACCACGCACGCTCTGCACATGTACAGCAGACTAATGCCATCTGTAGACCTGATAATCTGACACATCATGAATATTCACACAGCTGCTTCCACTCCTTCAGCTTTCACATACATAATCTGCAATCTGTGATGTCTTCATAATGATCACCACACAATTTCACACCAATATAAATATTTTTAGATGAGTATGTGAATGTAGACGGACGGCTTTAGAGTGGATGCCTTGCAATTTAGATGAAAACATATTTCCACAAACCACCACATGACTGTTTATGTATTTAGGCATCATTTTGTCAGACAGACGTGTTTTTCAGTTGTATATTTAAGACTGTGGCATCTCTATTGTCCTTAACAAATATTTGTTTTTGCATTGGCATTCAAATAAAACATCAAATTTTGCACTTTCGTGTAAGAAACGAGCAAGAAGCCTCCTGATCGAGCGGATCTTTTGATGTTTTATAGACGTAGACGTGACGTACCGTGGTATTTTTGTGTGTAGACAGATCTTAAAGGTATAATCTGTAACATTTTCCTAAAGAAAACAATGAGACTAAATTTGACATAATCCCTTTCATCATCTCTTGGAGATTACACTTGTATATTACTACATTGTTTTCATCATTTTGTTGTGGGGACAATGTAAATCTTGACTGCTTTATGTTTGAAACAATACATTTATATAACGTACTGGATTCGCAAGGATTTTTGCAAATATTTGCAAGGTTGGGCTGGATGATTGTGTATATAATGCAGGACTTGAACACTACAGTTGGCACCCAAACTCCTTAATCAGAAGTGTTTTGATTAAGGTAAGGAAACTGTGATTTTGGGAAGGTTTAGGCATAAAAGCACTTTGATTAAGGTCAGGAAACATTGTCATTTCAGGTGAATATTAATAAATAAATCTCGTGTTTCAAGTCGCTGCTGACCAGTGTGGTAAATTACTCAGGAAATTGAATAAATTACTTTTGTACCTTGTTGGCGGCCTGTTGCGCTCCAAAGTTTCTCCGCTGATCCAGTGAACTGTTAACACCCAGAGAGGTTTTGTTGTCAGCAGTCCAGATGTTGGCTGTGGTGGAAACGAAGTCGACCTCCCTGAGAGTGGCCTTCAAATTAGATTCCATCACCACAGATTCTCTCTGGAGGAGCCAAACAAACTCAAAACAATGACGATACTTCCACCTGTGGAAAATATGCTTCCCTCGCCCCCATCCTCCATCCTTCATGTAGCTTTTTGGAGAACAGCTGATTTAACCTGCTCTGACCTGCCGCACACACGTCACCATAAGACAGCCTGCTTACATCAATAATTAACTCAGAACTACACTTACACTACTCGTTACTGTAAAAAGTCATAATATTACAGTAATATATTATTACCCAACACTGCTGCTACTACTGTGGTCATTAAAACTGTATAATATAATGCAAGTTAGCCTGTTTTAGCCTATTTAGGCAGGAAAAAATCACTTTGTATCACCATTTCTTTGACTTGATTTCCTCATTATGTTAATACATAACATCCTTTGATCAGCATTCTGCAAATTAGTTGCATATATAAAATGGAATTGCTAGGAAAATTTATATTAATATATACTTATAAACAGGGGTGGAAGTAACTAAGTAGTTTTTTTGGGTGCTTGTATTTTTATGAGTAGATTTTCAAGTCTGTACTTTTACTTGTGCTTAAGTATTCATTTAAAGCCATGTAATCTACTTAGTTACTTTTAAAATCATACTTGAGTATTGAGTACAATTTGAATTAATATCCAAAACTTTCATCTGCATTTTTAGTAGCCAATCAGGTGATCTGATCACAAACGAGCCAATGAAAACCAGGACATGTGGACGAGAAACAAAACAAAACACTGCAGCAGCAGCAGCAGCAGCAGCAGGTTTGGAGTTTTGATGTCAATGATTCATCTTTAATCAATTTTAACGATTTAAAATGTATTCATGGATATTTAATCAATAGTGGTGGCAGTAAGTGCACCTCATCTGACTATCTGTTTTGTCTGAGAGACTTTTGAAATCGAAATCGATCGTTAGAATTTCAACTACTGGTAAAGCAAAACAGAAATTTTCCAGCCCTAGTTTGGAGAGGTGACTGTGACATCAACGAATAAAAGTAACTAATTCTTTCCTCTTCTACTCTGTTTTTGTGATGAATACTTTGTACCTTTTACTGAAGTAATTTTCTAACACCAGTACTTTTACATGTAATTAAATAATATTTCAGCAATGTAACAGTACTTGTACTTGAGTGCAGATTTTCAGTACTGATTATAAATGGATACAGTTAAATTGGCTCAGAATACAGTGTCAAGTCACAGAACACGGTCTACTTATGTATATTCAAATGTTTTAATGTTGTTCTTTTGTATTTTGTTCTCTGTCTCGCCACTTCTTGAAATTATATTCGTTTTTTAACTTTATGTAGAGCACATGCTAAATCTCTCCCTGTCACAAAACCTGAAACTATAAGTTAACAGTTAACTTTTGCGCATCAGACTCTAATTTCCTTGCAGTGGTTTCCTTTCATGTGAAAGCATAATTGTCCTATTATCTCTCAAATACGTGCACATGTAGGTTTTGTTGAACTCAGGTGCTGCTGATAAACAAGATGCTGATTTAAAGGAGACTTTTGACGAGGGGATAACAGCACCATCTGCTGTGGAATATGACTCACACAGAAGATCTGGAGGTTGGGTGATACACGCTGAACAACCTCCAGGGTTTCTGTTCGTTTTTATATTCTGTCTGGCCTACATGCATTTTCAGAAAAACAAAAATGGAGACGTGTGGAGCAAAATTACAAATGTTTTATTGCAATAAGAAAAGCAATGTACTGTACCGTGTTGTGCAAAGTCAAAGGTAAAATTAACAGGTATCAGAATGAGCAGCATTTGTTTTATATATAAGAGGTAAATGTTGCATAGTAAAGGCAAAGAAAATCATTTATACAGCAGCTCAGGTGAAATATAAAAATGTGAATTAGTTCTATTAGCAGTGCAGCACCTCGGTTAGAACAGTGACACATTCAAACAAAATCAGATATTTAAAAAGAGAGAGATGTGTCCTTTGATAAAAAAAAAAGATAATATCACAGAAATGTGATAATGTTTGAGTTATAAACAAACTTTAACCAGTTATACAAATAAAGTACTGTAGTGCGTAAGTTAATGAATGTCACAAACAGATGAGGTTATACACAGTGTTTAAGGGTATTAAAATGTGTTGCAAGGAATTATTTTGATAATTATGACTGGAGAAGATAAAACTCTTGTGTTGTCGTCCCGTGTTGACTCAGTCGGTCTTCTTCTTGATGCTGAGCAGCTGAGTGAAGCTCTGCAGGGCCCAGTACAGCAGAGAGAGGGAGACAAAGGCCTGGACAACACAGACAGACACAGTGGGTTAGGATCAGACGCCTTCATGTTTGCTTCCTTCAAAATGACGGCTGTGTCACCTCGAAGACGCTCAGAAGGTGCTGAGGTGTTGATCTACACTGTTATTTAAGCAAAAACTGACGACAGCAGCTCAACTTAAAGAAATCTGCTGAAAAGAGAGAAGTTATTGAGAGTGTTAAAGAGCTGACAGCTCGAGCTGGAAGACACCAGGACTGCACCTTATGATTATTTTCATTATCAATTCTTTTTTTTTCCAATTTTTTTCTTCCTTTGATTATTTCCTTGATTAATCAATTACTTGTTTGGTCCATAACATGTCAGAAAATGGTGAAAAATGTCGACCACTGTTTCCAAAATCTGGAGATGACGTCCTCATATTCAGTTTACGGTCATAAAGGACGACAGAAACCAAGAAATATTCAAATTTCAGAGGCTGACATTAGAGAATGTTGACATATTTTATTAAAAAATGACTCAAACCAATCGATTATCAATTATAAAATAGTTGGCGATTAATATTCTGTTAATAATTAATTCATTGTTGCAGCTTCAGTAGACACAAAATAAAAGTCCATATCTTCAATGACCAATTATCTCTGAATCTATTGCTTAAGTTTTGCGTATAAAATATCAGAAAATATTAAGAGAAGTTACATTATTCATTTTGACATGTTTAAATAGCTTATTTTATTTTTCTAACAGCACAAAACTCAAAGATTTTCAGTTTATCACACAGAAGACAATGAAAACCAGTAAATATTTGTATTTTAGAAGCTTGAACCAACCAAACTTTGGCCTTTTTGCACAAGAAAATGGTAAAAAAAAAAAAAAATTACTTTACTTTTTCCTTTGTATATTAATTAACATGTTTAGTCATTATTTATAGATTTAAAAAAAAAGATTATTCACTTAAGGCCTGATTCATCCCTGAATTTTCATGCCATTTTTTAAGGCTGACCAGGTTAGGGCTGCAACTACAGATTATTTTCATTGTTGATTATTTTCTCGACTTTTTTGGTCTTTAAATGTCAATTAGTGTCTCCCAAAGCCCAAGATGGTGTCCTCAAATGTCTTGTTTTCTCCACAACTCATTGATATTCAGTTTACTGTCATAGAGGACCAAAAAACCTCAGAAAATATTCACCTTTCAGAAGCTAGAATCAGAGAATTCTGACTTTTTTAACTTAAAAAAATACTCAGACCCGTTAATTGATTAATGAAAATATTTCACAATTATTTTACAGTTGATAAGCAGTCAATTAATCAATCAGTTGTTGCAGCTCTAGGCACTTCCTGCCATCAATTCCAGAGTCTGGTCGAGTATGCACTTATAACTTCCTCTGGATAACAGTATCAGCTAAATTGTACGCTGCAAAATGTTTCACTGATTGAAGCAGGATGGATTACTAAAGAGTGAAAACAAAGAAAATGGGACATGAAAAGTGTGACAGGTATCATTTACTAGAAAGGCAAACAGTGAAAGTGAGCTCCTAATTGAAAGAAAACAGTGAGGATGATGTAGAAAGTGGGCTCGGAGGTTAAGAAGTAGGTCTTCTCCCCTGACGCTCTCGCGACGGGGTCACAGGGGTCACCATCATGGGCGACCTCGCTCTCCGGAGAGAAAGGGGGGGGTGCTATGCCAGAAACAGCCCTCGCCTCCACCCCTCGCTGCGTTCTGGCCCATAAACTGCATCCTACATCGCAGCCTGAGCCAAAACCAGACCGCTGTCCATCACAGGCAAAAACGGCCTGATGGGAAAAAAAGCAACGTTTCCTCGCGGACACGGCAGCTGTTTTCCTCTGAGAGAGAGAGAGAGAGAGAGAGGGAGAGAGAGAGAGAGAGAGGGGCAGAGCACAGCGCAGTGCTCTCTCTGCTTTTCTACCTCTCACTACCTGCTCTGAAACCCGCCTCCCCGCTGAGACACAATAAAAGCTTCACGACAGACGAAGAAAAGGAAAAGAGGGGACTTATCAAGAGCGTAAAGAGATTTAAAACATGTCCGCCTTCTATTCTTTAGTGTCCCTGATCCGTAAAGTACCTTCACTTCACATTCATGCTCCAAATATCATTTATGTATCTGAAGTTTTAAACTCAAAATTAACTGTATTAAAATTAGTGGTGTAATGTAAGTTACTAAGTTGTACTTGTGGTACTTGCACTCTACTTGAGTATTTACATTTTATGCTACTTTCTACTTTTATCTCACAACATTTCAGAGGAAAATATTCTACTTTGTCCTGCACACATCTGCAGTGGAGGAATGCAACTAAGTACGTACAAATTTGAGGTAGTGATTGAGTGATTTTCCATTTTATGCAACTGTATACACTTTACTTCACTACTGTTCAGAGGGAATTTTTGTACTTTTTACTCCACTACTTCTGACAGATTTAGTTACTTTACAGATTGAGATTATGAAAACAAAATATAAATGTACTAATAAATTATATGCTTTTACTTGAGTTTAAATGCAGGACTTTTACTTGTAACTGACTATTTATAAATGGTGGCATTAATACTTTTACTTAAGAAAAAGATTTGAGTAAATCTTCCACCACTGCATATCTGACAGCTTTCGTTATTAGTAGTGATGCACAATCTGGATTTTTTTCCAGACGATATGATGACTGATAATTGCCTTCTTCTAATGACTGTTACCGATAAGATAGCTGATAATTTAATATTTTTGTATTTTAAAAAGCATCCTTGGTTATTAGTTACTTTTCAGATTAAGATTGGATGAAAAATTATGTGTTTATAAACTATGATGTATTTCTCCACATTAAACTGTATATAAAGTGGTTAAAATTAGCCCCACTTCTACAGCTACAACATGAAAATGGTGTTTACATAATAAAGCAGCACACATGATAATATCTGATAATATCATACTGACTTTGTCTGTATCAAGACTACTTTTATTTTTAATACTTGAAATAAACTTTACAGATAATACTTTGAGTGATTCCTAACAGCAATGCAATAAGCATCACTGGTTACTTTTCATAATTTTATTTTCTAAGTAATTCTTTGCACATTTTTGGTAATCCTTTTCAAAATGCATCAGTGGAGAGGCACAAAACCGTTTTGAATATATATCTCTGCACACCTGGATGTTTAACAGGTGTGTCAGAGGGCAGCTTAACCTGTTTCGCTCGCTGCTGGTTCATTTATCTAAAACACTGTTTTGGTCTAAATTATGTTTGTCCAGCAAATGATCCACAACAGTCCCTTAGATCTAAGATATGCTGCCTAAATCATACAAGCAAAGAACACAAAAATGAGGTCAACCGGTGAATAAAACAACTCGAGAAAACCAGTGATTGAATGTAACCAGCCTACATTCATTTACTCTAATACTTTACTTGAGTAAAAGTTTGAGGTGC
>JAJHUR010113106.1:0-19053 GCA_027495735.1 Lutjanus campechanus | reverse complement strand
AACGTTTCCTCGCGGACACGGCAGCTGTTTTCCTCTGAGAGAGAGAGAGAGAGAGAGAGAGAGAGAGAGAGAGAGAAAGAGAGAGGCAGAGCACAGCGCAGTGCTCTCTCTGCTTTTCTACCTCTCACTACCTGCTCTGAAACCCGCCTCCCCGCTGAGACACAATAAAAGCTTCACGACAGACGAAGAAAAGGAAAAGAGGGGACTTATCAAGAGCGTAAAGAGATTTAAAACATGTCCGCCTTCTATTCTTTAGTGTCCCTGATCCGTAAAGTACCTTCACTTCACATTCATGCTCCAAATATCATTTATGTATCTGAAGTTTTAAACTCAAAATTAACTGTATTAAAATTAGTGGTGTAATGTAAGTTACTAAGTTGTACTTGTGGTATTTTTCATTTTATGCTACTTTCTACTTTTATCTCACAACATTTCAGAGGAAAATATTCTACTTTGTCCCGCACACATCTGCAGTGGAGGAATGCAACTAAGTACATTTACTCAGTACAAATTTGAGGTAGTGATTGACTTGAATATTTCCATTTTATGTAACTGTATACACTTTACTTCACTACTGTTCAGAGGGAATTTTTGTACTTTTTACTCCACTACATTTACCTGACAGATTTAGTTACTTTACAGATTGAGATTATGAAAACAAAATATAAATGTAAATCTTCCACCACTGCTTATCTGACAGCTTTCGTTATTAGTAGTGATGCACAATGTGGATTTTTTTCCAGACGATATGATGACTGATAATTGCTTTCTTCTAATGGCTGTTACAGATAAGATAGCTGATAATTTCACATTTTTGTATTTTAAAAAGCATCCTTGGTTATTAGTTACTTTTCAGATTAAGATTGGATGAAAAATTATGTGTTTATAAACTATGATGTATTTCTCCACATTAAACTGTATATAAAGTGGTTAAAATTAGCCCCACTTCTACAGCTACAACATGAAAATGCTGTTTACATAATAAAGCAGCACACATGATAATATCTGATAATATCATACTGACTTTGTCTGTATCAAGACTACTTTTATTTTTAATACTTGAAATAAACTTTACAGATAATACTTTGAGTGATTCCTAACAGCAATGCAATAAGCATCACTGGTTACTTTTCATAATTTTATTTTCTAAGTAATTCTTTGCACATTTTTGGTAATCCTTTTCAAAATGCATCAGTGGAGAGGCACAAAACCGTTTTGAATATATATCTCTGCACACCTGGATGTTTAACAGGTGTGTCAGAGGGCAGCTTAACCTGTTTCGCTCGCTGCTGGTTCATTTATCTAAAACACTGTTTTGGTCTAAATTATGTTTGTCCAGCAAATGATCCACAACAGTCCCTTAGATCTAAGATATGCTGCCTAAATCATACAAGCAAAGAACACAAAAATGAGGTCAACCGGTGAATAAAACAACTCGAGAAAACCAGTGATTGAATGTAACCAGCCTACATTCATTTACTCTAATACTTTACTTGAGTAAAAGTTTGAGGTGCTTCAGTATCTCCAATTCATGCTTCCACTCCAATACTTTTTTTCTTACATTCCTATAGTTGGCTAATATGGAAAAAATCATATTGCAATTATTTTGACACATATTTCAATTGCAATATGATTCATGAAAAGTGAGAATTATCATTTTTGCATCACTTATATTTTCACTGAAAAAAAGGAAACACGTCAGGGCATCTCTGCAGCACTACAGGACTTCATTATAATGCTGTTTTGTCTCATATTTTTCCCTTTATTAAAAAAATCACAGCTTCTGCTATTAAGATATTGCACTTGGCCACACTGCGACATCAATAACTCTAACCTTGTAATTCTGATTTTACACACAGAACACGATGAGTTTATGAAATAAACACATTTACGGAAAATAGTCAAATAGTTCAAATTAGCTCAACCAACTACAACATTAAAATGCTTTTTACACGTTGTTAATAATCCACTTCCACTTAACATATTTTCAAAGCAGGAATTTTCAGTGGAATATTTTTTACATATTTTACTGAAAGTAAAAGCAAAGTATTTGAATTCTTCCCTCACATGGATGACCATGTAAGATTATCGAGTACTGAGAGATTAGAAAGACATAAAAAAGAATTAAGTGCAAAATTTCCAACATTCATCGTGAACGGTAATTTCACTGTCTGATCATTTCTAAAAAGAGCATCCATTTTACAACTCTGTGTGTTAATTTGCCCGATAAAGGCTGTTTAGACAGAAATACCAAATCAAATAAATAAAATAAATAAACCAGCAGAAAGTTTTTCAATTTTATTCTCCGATTTTATGGTAACATTAACCTTTCCAACAGGTTAACTCCAAGTAAATATCACGTTGATATTTGGCTTCTACTGGAACTTACTGGATAAAGTTGTTTCACAACCTGATAAATCCAATTAACACAGTTAAACATGACGGCTAAACGTCTAAATTCTTTGAGAGAAAAGCAGACGGAGGATTAAAAATACATGATGTTACGTCGTGTCCATCTTGGAGATGGATTGGGATCGAGCAGCTTGGCAGAACCTCACAAATCACGTTTCACTGAAGACAGACCGAAAACATGACAGAAGTTTCTATCAAAGCAGCATGTTGAGGCAAAGGAAGGGCACCTACTTTCCTCTGTTCCCATCTCTCCCCGTTCGGCCCACTACGCTACATTTTAATGGACTCTGTAGGAAATCCATGTGGGACAGATTACATCGTGGAAGGAAACGGGTTTGATCGTCTACAAATAAGCACTACGGCCAGACAGCAGCGGCTCCCAAAGTAGAGATCTCAGCAAATCGACTCACACTCACTTTGTTTTGGGCAGAAGGTACTTTGTTAAGAGGAGTAATACAAAAAGCCACAGACATGTGGTTTTTGTAGAACTTCCCTGTTTCTTTGTTGAGCTTTATTTACTCAGGGGAGACAAACCTTTCTCTGTCCTGGGAGCTCCACTGAAATCAACACCGTCCAAAACGTCTTCCAACTAAATTTAATTTAATATTTATCTTAAAGTTCACCAAAGTCATTAGGATTTATGAAAACACTAACTGCCAGACAAGAACATCAATTTAAAGTCCAGGATATGAATGAAATTCTCACTTTCTATATCTGCACATGGCAACTACAGTCTGCTTAATGTTGGGGAAAGATCTTAGTCATGGCCAGTAAAAGAAGGTTAAGACATGCTCAGTTTTGTGCAACTAAAACTCTCGGTTAAGTCTGGGAAACGACTGTAATTACAAATGTTAGTTGCAGGTCTGTGAATGGACACAAACTACACATCCATTAACACCCAGGTCTCCACTTTCCGCCTCAGTCCATCAAAGACACACTTTTGTCTGCACTGGCACTGCATGATGGCAGTGGATTAAACTGTAAAGTGCAGAATCATCCAGTATGGACCAAAGGCACGCTGGGATGTCCTCTGCGGCAAAACTTGACATTTTCTGTCCCATTAGTGGTTAGGATCTAGGTAAGGCTGGATATATCGATTTAATTCAATTGAGTGTAAGAGTAAAATGTAAAATGTTAATATTGTGACAACTGAGCGGACAAAACGGTTGGTTTCAGCTAAATGTAATAAAATAGAAAACAGCTGGCTACATTAGGTAACTTGAGCCACAACAGTAAAGTAAAAATCACTGTGACGTGATGCACTTTACACACCTGCTGCAGTTTACAGGACCGTGGTGACTCCATGTGGCCAACTGTCTCTAGGTATCTTAATTTAAGGTCGAGAAGAAGAACGAAAAATTCCCCTTTAACCCTTCTTGTCTCAAAATCCAATCATGTTTTCTTCCTGTAAAACTAAATAAAACTTGTGCATCACAGAGCTAAGATTAATTACTTAGGTAGCTAGTAACATCATGTACATTGAGTTATGACACGTCCACTTTTAAAAGTTTCAATCAATGTCCCACTTGCCTATCCTGTTTCATGTGGCCATTTGTCACAATACAGAAGCAACATGCTCTCAAAATGCTGGTGCATCAACATTTTATGGATTATGTTGTTGTCACTGACTTTATTCTTAAAAATCAGTTGCATCTATAAGAGGGAATGACAGAAAAAGGGCTCTAATTTGAGTTTTCTCTTGAATTTATTGATGAGGTATCATGTCTATTGACAAGAGGTGATGCCTTGGTGGATTAAGTCTGTCCCTGTCATGTATTCAGGTAGCTTATTTTAGCGAGCCAGCTGTGTGCAGATGTCAGGCTGATGTTACGAAACACAAACAGGAAGAAAAGATGAATCGGTGTGAGGAGTTTTTTTGCTCAATCTGTGCAGAAACTGATTATTAATGTGGATGTTAATGCGGATGATGCTTTGATTACATTTTAGCCTTTTTATTGGTTTTATTTTGAAGCCACAGATCAAAGAATAGCAAAGTTGTAGAACTTTCGGCAGAATGTTTGTTCTGTTTGTCCTCTATGAGCCACCACACTTGTAGCTCTGTTTGTGTCCAGCCAATCAGAATGCTTGTTGTTCAGTCAGATCAGTGCAGGACGCGGGATGTCGGTTGTGTTCACCTGATCTGCTTTGCAACTAAAAAATAAATCATGCAGTTTTGTCCTAAGACGGTGTGATCCTTGACTCACACACACACGGACTAATTTCTACAGTTGTGTTTCTAATTGGACAATGCACATTCAAATTTTAAATTCAGTGAGCATTAGAAGTCAACAGCATTTTACAACTAAAATATTAAGATGTCCTAAATCCAAAATTAAACATGGTTAAAGAGGTAAACGCACAATTTAACATGTTTCTTGAGCTGTAAACTAAATAATATGACTGTACTGTGATGCAGTGCACTAATACTGGTGTTAATCCTGACATTTCTTTCCAAATTTTTGGCATTTCTTGTGTTGAAAATGGCTCCCACCGTCTACTGTTTTAAATCATCGTGAACCTTTCAAGTCCAGTGCTGACATTGGCACTGACATCTCTCAGCCACTCAGAATTTGTCAAAATTATGCAGTGGGTTGATTTAGGCTCACACCTGCCGGGTGAAGTTACACTTTACATATAAAAATACTAGTTTAAATTGTTAAATAGCTGCCTGATCTGAAAAATGTCCTTGAGTTTTAGTGTCTCAAGATGATGTCAACACTTTTCAACACTACTTTAGATCAGCCAGAGAAGAATAAAACCCTTAGTGTTTAAAACATGATCAAAACTTTAACTATTGTCATCTGCAGCTCTGTATTAATCTTCGGAACAACATGAAGAACTCTACATTGAGTCACTCTGCGTGCTGTTGATGGATATAAAGCATAAGGAGATACTACATTAAACACCCCGGGGTGCATTTTGGTATCTTGCAGCCCTCAGCGGGTTAACATGGCAGAGCCTCGCTGTTCTCCGCTGCAGCTGCACTCGTGATTGAAATGAAAACAAGGCAGAATGGCTGCTGTCAGACGTGTGATATATGACCTGTAATGGGATGTTTCCAGAGCTCCTGCTCCATATGGCTGCCTACAGTCCACCAGACCTGGACTGAACTGTATCGGAAAATAATGCTGAACTTCTTGTTTTAACCTGGCTGCAGAGCCGAGTGGGTGGAGTTTGCTGCATCAGGACATTGTTAAATTGGTGAAAATAAACCATAGAAAATATCTGCTAATACTGTGTCATCCTTCAATGTCTAATACAGACATTTTTTCACCAGTTTTCCTTCTTACTTTCTGTATTTTTCATGGCAAGAGTTAAAGTTTGGGATCAAATTTGTTTAAACTGACTCACTAATTTTAAACTAAAGGAGTGTGTAGGATTTAGAGGCATCTAACAGTAAGATTACAGACTGCAAACACCTCATCTCACCCTCCTCTAACAAATGTGTAGGAGAACCTACAGTGGCTGTGAAACTTGGCCAGTGTTTGGTTTGTCCGTTCTGGGCTACTGTAGAAACATGGCGGTGCAACATGGCAGCCCACAGTACATGGAAGATAACCCACATCCTCTGTAGATATAAATGGCTCATTCTATAGTAACTAAAACACAATTCTTATTATCAGGTGATTATACACTGATGAAATCATACTTGTGAATATTATATTTAATTCCTGCCATATTCTGCCAATAAATGCCCATACACTATACACACAGGGCCTTAAAAGGGACAGTTCACCCCCAAATCAAAACTACGTATTTTTCCTACGGCCTGTTGTGCTACTTATCCACCTACAGTAGATTGTTTTGAGTTGCTGAGCTGCTGAGTTTTTTGAGTTTTTGGGCCATAGAGGTGTCTGCCTTCACTCCAGTATAATGAGACTAAATGGCACTCAGCTTGTGGTGCTCAAAGTGCTCAAAAAATACATGAGAAAAACTCAACAGCAATGTCTTTTTCCACATATCATGATTACTTAAGATAATCCACAGACTACTTTCTTTCGACTGTAGAATCTACCAAAACTAGGTGACAATAACTGCATTAATGCTATACTGCAGTCATGTGATGCCTGCCACAGGCTCGAGCTCATAACTATCACCACCGCAAATTTTATTTTGAAAGGTTAATCTCATGTTGAGATCAGCGCATGGATCTCTCTGGAGTGGATCTGGAACAAGAAGACATTCAGTGTTGGATTTATCTTTATGGGTTTATTTGTCACGTCTCCAAAGAGGACGCTGCAGGTCAAGGCTGGATTTCAAAGCTTCTGAAAGGGATTTGTTTGCACCTTGAAAGGTACAGCGCTAGCATTAGCATTAGCGCAACATTACCCTTTCCTAATTGGCACTATTTTATTTCTGCAGTGAAATCTACCAGAACTAATTTCTCCAAAAAAATAAAGTAGTTTCTACATGAAACTGTTTACAACTTCTTCTTATCTTATATCTTGTGCAACTGGACTGTGATTTCTGGAGACACTAGCGTTGTTTTTTTAAAAGTCTTTGAACACCACAAAATGAGTTACTTCATGTTCCATTATGTTGGAGAGAAGGCAGTCATCTCTATGGCTGATATGTCAAAAACTCAGCAACTCACATCAGAACTATTTCGATGGATCAACAGCACTACAGGTGCTGCCAAAATCCAAAATACACATTTTAAATTGGACTGTCCCTTTAAATTAAAGTTGAAAGGCCAGGTGAAAGGATGCAAGAACATGACATGACACACATACACATCTGTGCGTGTCCACCTACACACACACACACACACAGAACTTCCTGTTCGTTCATTATGAGCAGATATACGGTCTCTGTGCTCGGGTTGTTTGAGCAGACTCAGGAAGGATACGCCGAGCAGGTTAATGTCCCACCAGAGAGTCAGTGGAGCGCCTGCTCTGCAGCACAGCCATGAGAAATACCACCGTCACACTCCCACGCACAAACACACACACACGTACACACGCGGTGCAGCCAGACAAAACACATGTGAAAGGGCAGTTGCTGCACGGTGAAACTGTAGCAAAACACAAAGTGGTCTGATGATACGCCAGTTTAGAATGATACAGTTGTTTAGATGTTTTCCTTTTCACATCTGGTGTTTGTTCTCATTTGTCCGTTAGAGGGTCACGTGTAAGGTCAGCAGCGATTCATATAGACCGTTATGCCTCATTGAAAACATGAGACAAATCCCAGAGAGTAGCCTTTTTCATATCTGTGTAATTCACATCAGACCGCAGCAGCTTGGCACCACTTCAGCCTCAATAAGAGTAGTCCTCACCTCATCATTAACCACAGTTCCCTGGGTGGCCATACTGTCGGACTCTTTGCTAAAGAGCGCGCTAGTCTGCAGAAATTTGGAAGGCAGAGCAGTGGGCACACGTCCAGGAAGGCGGTGGGGTTGGTGAAAGACAAACAGAAGGATCCAAAATCAAGCCTTGTGTTTGTATTTACATGGAGAAGAAGTCAAGATGAATGAGTGTCTGAGGGCCTGGACAGGGTCGGCAACAAAAGGTATTTTAGCTGCTTCAAAGAGATCCACCTAAAAAAATCAATGAAATTTTAATTGCACACTATATTTTGAATATTTTCATCACTTTACTTTAACGTCAGATGCTGTTTTCTGACAGGAACCCATGTTTATATGAGATGAATATCACTCTCTCCAAATGAACCAAACTCCATAGGCAAAATCAATAATTTTACCCCGCTGAACATGGGGGTTGCTGGTCTACTGCTGCCTCAATCTGTTAGTTTGTTGGTTTTATTGTGTGACTTTGGTGGTTTAGAAGGATATTTTAGATGCACACAAGTCACGCAATAACACAAACAAGCTAACAGATCGAGGCAGCGGTACACGAGCTACTCCCGTGTTCAGCGAGGTAAAATTACTGATTTCGCCAATGGAGTTTGGTTGATTT
Organism: Lutjanus campechanus; assembly: GCA_027495735.1. Lineage (NCBI taxonomy): Eukaryota > Metazoa > Chordata > Actinopteri > Lutjaniformes > Lutjanidae > Lutjanus > Lutjanus campechanus. The sequence goes on along the minus strand of JAJHUR010113106.1, from coordinate 10,723 downwards.
GGAGACGATATTTGGCTTATTTAGCAACGGTTTCCCATCAGAAAAAGCTGTCTGATGGCAAAGAAAAGCAGTGAAAATGTTATACATATAGTTTAAACTTAAACTTAGGTGGGCCATTTTAAGTTGCTAATATATATATATATATACATACATATATATATACATACATATATATGTATATATATACATACATATATATGTATATATATATATATATATATATATATATATATATATATATATATATATATATATATATATATTGGTGCTGACCCTGTCCACAGCAGTTCATTGCTTAGCTTCTGTGCTGGTACCCCTGCTTCTCCAAACTGGGGGCGTCTAAACATTTTATGCCCTTACAAGTGCATCACGATGAGACAAAAGAGGAGACTAACTGGCAGCTTGAATACGGGGTTTGCGGTTCACCACCAGCCCAAAAGAATTCTGGGCCACACACTCGCAGTCGAGGTGTATCTTTACCCCGACTTCTTCCTTCCACCCACTGATATTTATGAAAAACACCCTCTGTTTTACATACCTACTGTGCAGTTTGGGGCCAACTGTTCTTGAAGCAATTCTGTGTTCCTGCCAGTCTAAAGAGGCAGTAATCAACGTCGCCAATTAGTAATGCAACACAAGTGGTACGGCAGTAATCAGCTCAACAATGAGAAAAAATGTCCCATCTCTGCCAGCTTGTTTCAAGGTGTTAGCACAACAACAAACACACTAAATGAAGATCTACTGCCCAATTAAAGTTTATTTGACTAAAGCAATGAAAGGCAAAGTCTGAAATAGGATCAGATAAACTTGTTAAAGAAGAAAAACTAGCGCCAAAGATAATAATTCAGCCCACAAGGCTGAGAAGGCAGACACAGTGGCCACAGGGATGCTGTGCATAAAGAAACTGAGCTTCTGCTGCAAGAAGAAAGGGATTTCTGAGGGAGAATGAGGTCTTGAGCTGTCAGGTAGAATATAAGGTTCACAGGATATGACTGACAAGAGACCATCGAATAGAGAGGACACGAGGCAGCGTGAGGATGTAACCTCGGGAGCTCATATTATTGCTTCACAAATAAAATGATTTCTGCGCCAAGGAACAGCTGAAGGCCTGTGTCATCTATAACAGAGGTTCGTATGACAGATCACTTTCAGATGCCTGTGAACCTGAACTGAAAGCCCTGGAGAATCAGAAGTCACCTTTAGGGCTCAGCCTGCTCAGCGTGCTAACCCACGCACCATCTCCTCTGCTGCTGCGTTCTCCAGTCCTTAAAGGGATAGTTTGGATTATCTGATGTTGGGTTGTTTTAGGTACTTATTGATAGCCAGTGCTATAGATGGTGGTCTGCACATGACTAGTTTTGAGAAGCAGAGAGGAGCACCAGCACGGAACCACATGCATCTAAAAAAATCGATATCAGTTCCGGTGAACACTGTATTTAGAATATTTTCACTGCTTTACATTGGGAAACTGCTGTTATATAAGCTAAATATCACTCTCTCCAAACCAACCAAACTCCATGGGCAAAATCAGTAATTTTATCTTGCAGAACACAGTAGTTGCTGGTCGACCACTGCCTCGATATGTTAGCTTGTTTGTGTTATTGTGGGACTTTAGTGAATCCAAACTATCCTTTTAAAGCACTGATGTCACACAGTAACACAAATTAACCAGGCGAGGCAGCAGTAGACCAACAACTCCTATGTTATGCTGTTCTGAAGTAAAATTCCTGATTTTGCCTATGGAGTTTGGTTGGTTTGAATAGAGCAATATTTGGCTTATACAGTGGCAGTTTACCATAAGAAAAGGCTGTCTGACAGCAAAGAAAAGCATTGAAAATATTCCAAATATCAGCACTTGACATGTGACCTGACATTGATATTTTTAAGTATTATAAGTGGACATTTTTGCCTTTTAGCCCCAGTATATGGGGCGCATGTTCTACCGACTGAGCTACAGGGGAACCCCAGGCAGACCTTTTTTTTTAAAGTGGCTAAAATACCTTTTGTCCCTAACCCTATCCACAGCAGTACACTGCTCTGCTTCTCCAAACTAGTGGCGTGACTATCACTGAGTAAATAGTCCGAACTATCCCTTTAAGAACCAGAGAAGTGGACGACCCAGTCCACAGCAGAACCCTGCTGAGCCTCTGTGCTGGTGCTCCTCTCTGCTTCTCCACACTGGGGGCCTTTTGACCATTTTCTATTGTATTTAATACACTGACTAGGTACCTCGTACAACCCTACTTCAGATAATCCAAACTATCCCTTTAACAATCAGTGTGTGCATACATACACCGTAAAGGAGTTGCTCTCTGGTGTGGGAGCTGTGGACAGATCCACAGCAGGCACATTGAAAGGCCTCTGCTGCAGAAGAGAGCAGGAACAGCTGCACATTTTCTTTTGTTAAAACCTTTGCATGTCCTTGTTGAACAGCATGTGTGGTGTTTTCCACTTTCCTCCTTGTTCTTCTCATCTTTAAAAGTATGTTTGCCATCTGATTGTTGTGTTTTTGTAACGAGGAGGAAGAGGAATTGATTGAGTCCCGTTGGTGGTGAAGGACCACAGACCAACAAGGCACTCATCATCAACGAGTACAGTCAGCACGGCTGTAGACTGAGAAGTTTCAAATGTTGAACCAGCCAAAATTACCTAATTGTGGGCGCTTGTGCAAGTTTGTGGAGTCAATGCAGTCGGTCTTTAAATGTGGTTTAAGGATATGTTTTTAAAGGCAGAGAAGGACAAACAAAAGTCTACAGGAGCTCCACATCAAACTCCAAAAGAAATATATTTCTGCGCAGTGGAGGTCTCTGAGAGAAGGAAGTATCTTTTAGGGGGAAAAAACAATAGAAACACTGGATCAATAACACATACTAGGGTTGGGCAATGTGCTAAAATTTTCCAACTGGCCAATGTACAAGCAGCGAGCAAGAAAGGACATGTTCTTACAATTACTTTCCTTATTAAACAGAAAAATACAACCAAACACCTTCTGAATTCAAGAAGTAAGATGAGCTTAATTGCCATGTTATCTCACTGTTTATTCAAACTCGACATGAACAAAATAAAACTCAACAAAACTGACTTGGTTAATTTTTCCACTGTTCCAACAATCACCAGATCTGGTTTGGTTGAAATAATCCTTTAATTCGCCGAGTTAGATGTGAAAATATTATTGCTCCACACACCGTTTACACACTGCCTTTCTCAGCCGTTGCTCTGCCCTCATTCTTCTCAGGCAGACCATCAAATAAAAAAAATAAAATAACAAAATTCGCCCCCCAAAAAACGCCAAACAAATCCCAACAGTCAATGGAATAAGCCAGTCACTGATAGCTGATATACTCATTAAGGTTTGAGTGAATGATCCAGTCTAAATGTTATGTTTTAGTTACAGTCCCAGTAAAATTAGGTGTTTCTCCCATAAAAAAAAAAGTCCATGGAGAATATTCACACAGAGCTTTTATTCAAAGTGTTTTACAGTTTGCCTCTTATTCACCCACTTACACATTTTCACACACTGATAGCAGTGGCCCAACCATCAGGGGCGATTGGGGTTCAGTGTCTTGCTCAAGGACACCTCGACATGTGGCCAGGAGGTGGATGATCCCAGGCTTGGGGCTTGGACAGAAGTACTTTTTATCAGCCACTAACCTGAAATTAGATCATGTGTCAGGTGATCACAGCTCTGATGTATCCTCTCCCAAGAAGTATGTGACCTTCTCATTGGATCTTTTTACTGATTCTTTATCTGTGTAAGAAAATATGAATTGGTGGAGCTGTAACGCGGTCGGACAGCATGGAATAACCTTACGGTATATCAGTTTCTGTGTGACAGTGGCTATTCCCAATTTTGCAATCTTAGATCTGAAATCTGTCCAAACTTGTAACCCCCCAACTGCTCGCAGATGCTGGCAGCTGGAGACATTTTCCAGCTCACTTCAGTCAAGATACTGTGGCTTGAACTATTGTTAAAAAAGGACCGTGAAGAATTTCATTTTACTACAATATCAGACGTGTGATTGTTAGCCAGTAAGCCAATGAGCGTGGCGGAGAGGGCGATTAATAAACTGAGTGCAGAGTGATGAAAGCTCGCACTGCAATAAAGATTGCTAAATTAATATGTTAAACTTTCTTCAAGAATTACTCTGATAGATTTTACGGTAAAACTCTTTGACTTATTTATATTAAAACTTTATGAAAGTCTTTTATCATTTGTTATGTTTTGAATTTTTTGAACCGACGTCTTTGGAAATTGGCGATACACGTCTGTGAAATCAGCTTTATGTGCATTTTTAAAGGAGAGAGGAATAATACAGTAAGAAGAAAATACCAGAGCAGCTATCGTCAGGTTCAATCAGGTTCACATGTTGGCTCCGAGGCTGCATCGTAAACTGGATGACTGTTGTGTTTCACCCATGAATTAAAGCACAAATAGGAAGACAAATTCAAAAGAAAGTCAACGCTGGCCACGGAGACTTACCCCACAAAAGCCAAACTAAATACTGCTTGAGAACTCCCAAAGGGCCAATTGCTGTTAGATTTCCATAGCTTTACCTGGCAAGTGGTTTGACAACATAAACCAAGCGGTTACTCTTTGACGGGCACGATCCCCTGCACATTGAGTGATAATATTTCACACTGTGTACGGTCGACCACCCCGCTGTTTACTCCAACGGAACAGTCCTACCCAGCATTTCTCTTTCAAATCCCTCCATTTTCTCCCTGGGAGGAGATTTCCTTTCCTTTCCATTCCTGCGAGCTCTCAGATGATGTCATGCTCACTGAGTTTCCATTGCTCCAAACAATCCTGTTAACCTCAGCGCTGCTTCTTGCTACCACACATTCCAGCTTCAAAAGAAAAAAAAAAAAAAAAAAAAAAAAAGATTAAAAAAGTTCAGTTGACCTCTCACACCTGAGATTTGGCGGATGGAAACGACGCTCTCAGATAACGCCGACCTCTCACCTGCTGCTGAGTTATCTGCCCGCTCATGGCAGAGATAGCAGGAAAGAGGGGGTGGGGTTTGACATTTCTGCAGACAAGTCAGGTGATGTGTTGAAGATAAAGCCACTTTGTGCCAAGGCTGAGCCTTTGTGTTTGACATGAACTTCATAATATTGTTCTGACCTCTTCTTTTGGCCCACGGAGCATTTATCTTTCCTTTGCAAGTTTGACTGAAAAGAACTCTTATGAGATTGGAAAACACTATCAGCACAGAGATGAAAAGATGGAAAATCCAGTGGGGTGTGAAAACAATTTAGATGTTTTTTCATATTTTGGATTGGACTGGATTACGTAGATTTAGATTTGCTTCTCGAGTGTCTTGCATGAGGACACATCTCAGTCATACTGTAAAATAAAAGAACAGTAAGCGATGTTAAAAACTTCTCGGGCTTTTTATTATTCAGTTGGTTGTTTTTTCGCTTCTACAAACTACAGACTACAAAAAAGGAAAACTGACATAAGTTAAGTATCTTTCTGCTGGAAAGTTAAGGGGCTGCACTTTGCATGTTATTAATTACATTTCTGATATTGTAAAAGCCATTTCATCTGAAATATTATTACCAGTGCGTAGCTGTCTGATTACACATGTGGAATAAATGTACTTGTTGTCGTCGTTGCATTTTGAATGGATTGTTTTCTTATCAGTTTTGGCTCCATGAGCGCTGTCAGGTGCTGAAGTCTTTTACCTTTTAAAGACATTTTTGTCATTGTGGTCAATTGCATTAGGCTCATAGCTATTTTTTTGGATATTCTTTGTCCAAATTAAACAAGTAACTACATTTAAACTGAATGTGCTGTGTGCCATATCTGCTTTTATTGCCAACACAAGAACTACATTTTATACTAAGTAACTCTGAAGTCATGAGAATTGACTGTTTCCTTAGCACCCCAAAAATTGGCCCAGCTCCCCCCTTATCACCAGAAAAGAAAAAATCCTAGAGTCATCAATGGCCCTAGTCAATTACTTACATTAAGACATAAAGACATTTTTTTTTGCATTACAAGTTTTCTTTAATTTTATGTTCAAATAAGTAAATGAGGCATTTTATAACTAACTTTTCATGAATTAAGGAGAAATCTACATATATAAATAGATAAAGTGTAGTAAGAATAAAAACTTATGTGTATTTTGGATGTTTTCTTTCTACTGGTCTGAAAGAAGATGTGATGGAGGTGACAGAAGTAAAATAGCCCCAAATCTCAAAACTGACCAGCGGATAAAAAACAAACAATATTTCTGTCTGTCTTGCTTTGAATCTAAAATGGTTTCTACCCAGGCAATCAGGAGACCCAGGACGCTCACTCTCTCAACCAAAGACAGGTGTATTTTTATGAGCTCTCCTCTAAAATTACTGTGACTTCACCAGCAGTTAGTGGCCGTTTTGAGAGAAGAGCTGCTTAATTACTCTGGGATATACAGCGTCTCAGTTGTGCTCCGCAGCATGTCTCCCAGCCTGCAGGCAAACCAGGGGCCCACACAGTAATACAACCATGTGTTACATCATTAAAGTCCTCCACGAGAAATACATGCGTATGTGGACACACACAGAGACGGGGGGTGGACCAATAATGCAGACATTATAATGCAGCCCTCCAATAAAAACTATGTTTCTGAAGTTACTTTGTTGTTCACACATTGTCAGAAAGGTGCTGATTTAAGTAATTTTAGTTCCTGTTATTTTGTAAACTCCACATACACACTGAAGAGGTTAAAATCTAGGTGGGCTTTGAGGTGACATAATTCATCATCTGGCAGCCATACTGAAGATCCTCACACAATAACCTTTGTGAGCAGTTTCAGGAACTAATAATACTGTTCTTACATGCATAAAACTGCTCACAACGAGGTCTGTGGATTATCTTGAGTAACCAGGTCATGAAGAGACGCTGCTGTTGAGTTTTTTGGCATTTCAAGCACTACATGTTGAGCTCCATTATATTCAAGAGAAGGCAGACATCTGAGTACTCAAGCACCATCCTATAAAAGAAGTTTAGTGTGGCTAATAGGAGTGTATTGAAAGGATAGTTAGGATTTTTTGAAGCAGGGTTATATGAGGTTATTATTCATAATCATTGAATTAGCTACAGTAGATGGTGGTCGGCATGCCAGAATGAGAGGAGTACAAGCACAGAGGCTGCAGGCACATTGCACTGCTGCAAACAGGGTCAGCATAAAAATGTATTGTAGCCACATAAAAAAGGTCCACCTAAAAAAAAAATCAATATCAGTTCGAGTGTGTGCTGTATTTAGAATATTTTTACCGCTTCACCTCGCCTTTACTTCAGCACTGCAGTTTCTTAAATACCTTCAAACTAGCCTTGGAGGGCTATTTGTACTGAAAACTTACATCAACTTTCAACGTGCAGAATTGGTACAATTCTGTGTTTGAGGTGATAAGCAGGATTATGAAAAACCAGTGTCTGTCTGCAAAAGTTCTCTCGTCTCTACAGAGATCAGGATTTCGTTGTCATTGTCACAGGCATTCATTTTTAAAATTATTTTCTTGTATTTGTTGTCTGCTGGTCTTCAGTGTGATCCAGTGCAGGCACAGGCAGTCAGCTTATGTGTGAATATGGAAGAAAATGTAGTACCTGTATATACCTTAATATACAGAAGAACAACTTTTGCAGATGGAGACTTTGGTTGTTTTTTTTCATAATCCTCTTATCACTGCAAACACAGAGTTGTACCAATCCTGCACATTGAGTTTTGACGTCAATTTTTAGTGCAACTAGCCTTAGTTTCTAAGGCTGATATCACTCAATGGCGCCCAGTGAAATATATGAACTCTTCAGAAAGTTAAGTTTGATTTCAGTCTGATCTTGCAACTTTCTGACCCAAACAGCTGATCTGTGGCATAATACTGTCCAGGTAAAGCAGTGAAAATATTCTACCTATATCGTACACTTAAACTGATATTGATTTTCTAGGTGCCTAAATATATTTTTTCTGCTGACCCTGTCTGCAGCAGCACATGGCTGAGCTTCTATGCTGACCAGCATCTACTGTAGGTATTAACACTGACTTTGGCACTCAGCACATACTGTATCTTGGTCACAGTTCTTCAATAACCAAATTTAACTAACCCTTATCAAAAATATTTGATTATGTTATGCGATTATGTTAAAAAAGGACTGTCTGATGGATCATTATCTGACTTTTTAACTCTCAAATATCAGTCTTAGTACCTGCATCAGAAAGCCAGAATTGGATCATCAATAACTTGTAAGCCACACACATACAGATGCTCATATTTGGTGACAGCACGCACGCACACACACACACACACACACACACACACACACAATGCCACTTGCACAGACAGGTCTAACCTCATACAACCCTCCCCCTGCTCCATCAGCCCCACTCATTCACACACAAACACACACACACACACACGCAGAGTTACCAGCCTGGTCTGAACCAGCGAGCTCCTCATGTGAGCTGCACAGACGTGGGTTTGGGCGGCGAGTGGGCGGCTGGGAGTGAGAGGCAGCCCTGGTTTACAGGTCAAGCCTGCAGCTTTACAAGGGAAATCTCCAGAGCCACTATAAATACCACTGTGAGCTTTAAGGGTGCAGTATATCACACCACTGGGTTTGAAGGACCACAAACCGACCTAGTTTTTGTAGTTTTTTTTTCTTTTTGTAGTCCCCCCCCCTGCTCCTTTTCCCAACTGTACCGTCGCATGAGCCTGAATACAATTAAATGTGAATTTCCCCTCCTCCATTTCAAGTGACTGTTAATTGATTGGCCCGACTTCAAAACACGCCCCCCCTCTGCAACAAAGAGCTGGCCGTTCACCTCACGCGTCAGACCCATATATCATTAAAGTACCTTAAAGTCTGAGGGTGGTTTCATGTCGTTTTTTTTTTCCTTTGCTGTAGTTCTGAGCAAAGGGTACAAATACGTCAGGAACCAATTCAAGTAAATTGTGAGGTTTTTCAATGAGCCCCACCTGCAAGCAAGACATTTATTCAGCTCAAACTGATGTACTGCGACTTGAAATGAGGCCTAATGATTCGTTTAAGGAAACGGCTGCGTAAAACCTACAGTGCTGTCAAAGTGACACAGCCGTGCAGCATGTGCAGCATAAATCAAAACGCTCTTTCGCTCCGAGGCTGATAGGACGTGCGTTTCATTTTAGACACGGCTTTTAAAAAAAAATTATAATTCATTCAGCTTTATTCCATTTTTATGGTGAGAAAAAGAAAAGGTGGGAAAGCCTCGAGTTGTCTTTTGAACACCTGAGCAGAGCAGATGTGGAGTCAGAGGACAATAAAAGCAGCGATTCAGCGCTCACGTGCAAATCTCATCAGCCAGCTCTAGTTAGCGGCAGACGGCACTAATTGGTTCCAGAAGCGCTGCTCTCGTTCACACTGACTGGGATGGCAAGCAGCGAGGGCGGGCAGAAAGAGGGAGAAAGAGGGAGAAAGAGGGAAAAAAAAGAGGCAGTCATATGGAGGGAGGGAGGGAGGGCAAGTAATGAGAGGTCAGCCGCCATCTACATTGGGGCTGCCAGAGCCAGAAAGGCACGCCAATTTTATGGTCAATTGGGCGACGCATCTGGACTCATAGATCACAGGGCCGCAGGGCTGGACTTAGCACCCAGCTCACACACACAAAGCAGACCACACAACACACACAATCACAGCCAAACAGGCTACACACACACCAGGGAAACATGATGCTGTCAAGATTTTCATATACACGGTTCTTACACACTTTTCCCAGACAATAATTATATAATTTAAAGATATAATAACATGTAACGTTTCCACATTAAAATGCTTGAGCTCTGTTATATATTTTGTTGAGTACTCATATATTTTGTTTCCAGAAAAATCTGTAATTTATTTAAGCTAACTGTGTGTTTGCTACTAACTGCTAGTTGATATAACATCCATGAAAGCGCGGGACTCGTTGGATGTGTCAAAGAGTGAGGAAGGAATTTGGTGAACCTAACATGATACATTACCTCGTCCATGAAAACGGTTTAATGTCAGATAAACTTTCGTGGTGGTTTAACAATGAAGACATCTCCCTTGATCCCACGCTACGTCACAACATCACTAAATGTTATATTGTACCGCATCACTGAGTCATCTTTCCTCTAACAAAATACAAACACAACACTTTTCTTTTTACTCCCATTTTTCATTTGCTGAAGTAACAGATTTAAGATTCAAGAGAATTCTGTGCACACAAAATATTTATTTCTATCAAATTTTGTTCATGAATTTGTTAAAATCTTCATTAGTGAGCAATTCTCCTTTGCTAAGTGAATTCATTCACCTGACAGGTGTGACATATAGAGATGGATTATTGCACAGGTGTGCCTTGGACTGGTCACAAATGTGCAGTTTTGTCTTGAAAAAAGATGTTCATTAGGCACTGAAATATGGCTATTTTGCAGGCGAAGTCATGACCCGCCCTACTCTGCCTCTGATTGGTTTACTCTGATATTCTTACCCCCACCCTAACCAATCACTCTTCATGGTTAAACCTAACCCAGCCAACAAAGACAACAAGTACTATCAGATCAAATGCAGGATAGGGCGGGTCATGACTATACCCTGCTGAAAAAAACAAAGGAAAGTTATCTATAGCACTGTGTGAAATAGCCACAGTTCAGTGCCCAATAAATGTCCTTTCAAGATAAAACTGCACATTTTAGAGTGTCCTTTTATTGTGACCAGTTCAAGACACACCTGTGCAAT
>JAJHUR010113105.1:0-20804 GCA_027495735.1 Lutjanus campechanus | reverse complement strand
GCAGGTTAAAATGTGTTTGGGTTCTTCGTGGTTTTCAACAGTGAACAAATGAACAAAATATCCAGTTCCTCAGAGCATCTAGACGGGAACTAGAAGACGTCTTGATGCATCTCAAACGAAGGATCTCTGCTGGACATGTGCTCACATGGACGCACACCACCGCACACTCACATGACAACAAACCACAAACCAAACCAGGAGAGAAACTCTGCTGGTTTCCAGACAACCGGTCGAAACGTTCCAGGTGTTGATGTTCTCTTATTACAGATGTTGTCTGAGACACAACAGGACTAATTCCTCCCTCAGGGATCAGAAGTTAAAACATCTGGCTCGACCTCAATAACAAAACCAAAGTTACACAATGACGGAGCTTCTCAAGAACTCAAGAAAAAAAAACAGGCTGTGTTTGATTATAATAAATATTCTTAAGAAGTTAAAGACATGATGAACAACTTTATGAGAAAGAGTTTGTTGTGGTTTGATGTTTACTGAGACGCTGAAGCTCTGCGAGGACAAACTGAATCACAAACAAACAACAAACACAACCTTCAAAAATCCACCTGTCAGAGATCTCTCACTTTTAATTCGTTTATTTTTCATTTAAAGTCAACCAGTTTCCAGTTTCTAGTTTCCAGGTTTATCACTGAGATACATCAGTTTTTCTTTTAACGACACTCAGTTCAGTTGTTAAAGTTTTCAAAGTAAACTGAATATCTGAGCTGTGGACAAAACAAGACACTTGAGGACGTCATCTTGGACTTTGAGAAACACGGATCAACATTTTCTGACATTTCATGGACCAAACAACTAATCGATTGATCATAAAAACGAAAGATTAGTTGATTAGTTGCAGTTGATATTTTCTTGTGTCTGTAGATCCTGATGTGCAGGTCAGCACGTCTCTGCAGCACCACAATCATTTTACAGACAAATAAATCAATTTATCAAATATTCCTCCTCCTGTGATTTAAAAATGGCAGCAGACCAGATTCACTAAAATTTCAATTAACTGTTCAGTTCTAATGATGAGTTTCATATTGAGACCTGCAGGCACCAACATGAATAAAATAAAACCATAAAATACCATCAGACCCATAAAACCAACCTGCAGCACAGGTACAAGTACTGTTACACTGCTACAATATTACTTCATTACAAGTGAAAGTACAGGTGTTAGAAATATAGAAGTAAAAGTACAAAGTATTTGTTGCAAAAACTACTCAGAGTATTAGTTACTTTTAACCATTGATGTCACAGTCACTTCTCCAAACTAGGGCTGCAAAGTCGTTTCCTCATTTCCAACATTTTTTTTGTTATTTTTATCTCATTTTAAGTCAAAGTTTAATTTTCTTTATTCAACAAACGTCTCTGTCAGACAAAACAATATCAGTATTTTTAATCGGTTGAATTCTTAACGTCAATTAATCGATTAATGATTGATCAGCAGCATCCTTCCTGTGAAAATACAGAAGAAATGTTCCCCAAAAAATGACTTAATTATAGTAATTTGAGTATTTGTAACTAGTTACTTCCACCCCTGCTGAAATGTTCTTCTTTGTATGAGGTAATAAAATATTGACAGGTTTCTGTTCAGAGGAGCGGCTCAGTCGTGACGTGGACGCGGATGAAATGAAATGAGTGTTCCTCTCCAGAGTATTTGGAGGTTGGAGGTATTTGGGGTTTGGAACAGCAGGATCTGATCCGACATGCGGCGTTTGTGGATGTTTCTCTTTCAGTTTGCAGCTTCATCACTTCACCTTGCTGCATGTAAATGAAGGACAGATTATACAACATCATAAATCAGGAGCGAGCAGCAGCCGTGCCCACCTGAACCCCACAACAAACAGCAGAGGTGTATTTATGTGTCACCTACACTCAAGTTATGATTCAGGTTGTGTGAAAACATAATTAAATCTATAGCAGAGCTGCAAAAAGGCACCACTGTAACATTAATCACACATCACTGGGATCAGATGCTGCTAAATGTCAGCGAGCTAATTATCACCGAAGCTGACGGAGGATTCAAACCTCTGGAAACGTGGCTTTAAATAGTGAAAACACACGTCTGATATCAAAGTTTAGTTTCTCATTAAACAGTCACAAAGATCCGAGTGTTAATAAACGTTCACAACTATCAGAAAACATTTCTCATCACGTTCGATTTGACGCCTCGCTCAGCAGGCTGAACAGTGTCCAGCTGTGGACGCCTGAAACTTCAGCCGCCGGGAAAAAGGACCAACGTGCTCGATATGTTTAGAATATTTTCACTGCTTTGATTTGTCATCAAACAGGTTTATAATTATAAATAAAAGAGAAAAAAACATGAACAGAACGAGAACAAAAACTTAAATGCCGATGGATTAAAACTGATTAGAGGGCTGCTGTGGATTTAAGTTTCCAGACGCTGTGTGTGTGTGTGTGTGTGTGTGTGTGTGTGTGTGTGTGTGTGTTACCTCGGCACACCCAGGGCCGTACAGAACAGCTCCTTAATGTCACACGGGCTGCAGAATCTACTGAACACCACCTGGGGGAGAAAAACACACGACCACTCATGATTAATAATCTGACGTTCATGTGACACATTAAAATATTAAATCCAGTAACAGCTGTTTAACACTGGACCAGCTGGACCTTCACTACATTCACACGTCCGCCTTCTTCCTCTGACGTGACGTTCAGGGTGTGAAAAACATCTGACTTCTGTGTTTCAAGTCATATAAATGTACAAAATCTGACAAATCTTTAAATTTTCACTGCTTCCTGAAAAGACAAAAGACAGTGAAAATCCAGAGGGACATCAGTCCATATTTCAAGCTAATAAATAATATTCTAATTATTTTTCCATCACTATGGTGATGACTACAAACAGACAGAGATCAAAGCCAAGTGCGTTTTTTTAATAATTTACCCATAATCCCACCTGTGACTAAAAACCGTGACACGATCTGAACTTTGTGATCCGTTGCTTCTCTCTCCAGCAGTAATGATGAAGAAGAGAAAAGTGTTTTCCATTTTCCCATCCATTAAAAATGTTGTTTTCTAAACTGTTTGGCTCTCGTCTTGTTTATTTTTTATGTGTAAATCATGTAATAAATAATGTAGAAGGTTTTTAATCTCTTCCCAGTCGTGGGAAAGATCACATGGTGGAAAACTTTTGTTGCATGTAGCTAAATTTAATTTGGAGCATTTTAAATCAGCTACTTGTGCAGATGTTTACAGCGTGTTTTTGTTCTTGTGATTACAGTCGTCCTGCAGCAGTTTGATGGTTCTTCTTCCTCCTCTGACTACAGTTACAGTATGTGAAAGTGGAGCAATCCTCCACTGGGGAGCAGCTCTGGAGTCTGAGCGTGCAGGCTTCCCACGCTCCGGGCTCTTCCTCTGATTAAAGAATGTGCACGTTGCAGCACGGAGGCGGTAAATGCTTTGCGTTTTCTCGTCCCTTCTCCTCCTCCCACCGCTTCATAAACAAGGTCAAGTACTGTCACTGAACATGACAAACGATTTGTGTCAGCGTACGGAGAGGGATGACCCACATAGATAACGGAGCCATTTGTGATGGCATCAGAGAGCAACAAGCAGCCGAGACGCAGCGAGCGATGGCACGAGGAGGCCTGGAGGAGGGAGGGAGGGAGGGAGGGAGGGAGGGAGGTGAGGGGGAGGCACGTTTAACGAGTGGTGTCAGGAGGGCAAATGAAGAGATGGTTGTGGAGGAGAAGGAGGTCAAAGAGCACTTGAGCGGTCTGGCAGTGGCAGCCTGTCACAGGTGGAGGAGACAGAGACAGGTGAAGGACAGTGGACAGAAAAAAGCACTTCAGAAACATCAGCTGCTTATTTCTGCTCTAAAACACAGTGAAATATGTGACGTCATGTTTTAGTCTTACAGAAAAATGACATGTAATTCAGTGCTGAACTAATGATTGTTTTCACAGCAGATTAATCGATTAGTTTGTCTTTGAAAAGTCAGAAAATGGTGAAAAATGTTGATCAGTGTTTCCCAAAGTCCAAGATGACGTCTTCAAATGATATTCAGTTTACTGACTGTCCTCCTGGCTGCTCATCAAATCTGCCTAATGCTGCACTGCAGATATTAATCTCCTGCCTGACTCAAGTATACATGCATCTGTTTTGTCTTTACTGTGTTTTAATTTTTGATAAATAATCATCAGTAACGTGGATATAATGACTAATAAAACAGCTAGAACAGTCTGGTTACATCACTTTACTATAATGTGGCCTTTAAAACCAGGAAAAGACGACACTTATGATATATCTCGACATTATGATATCCAAAATCTACGATATCATAATGTTGAAATAATAATGATAAACTGTCCATTTTTTACATTTTAATGACCTTTTTTTTTATTCCTGAACAGATTTTATAATTCTTTTACGCCACATAACTCATACTAATTCTATTATCTCTCTGCTAATATATGATGTGATAATATTATCTTATGGAATGTGCATCGATATGCATTGAAATAGTTTCATTTAGTTGATTAGTTTATTTGTCAGGGTCAAGTACAGAAACATTAACAGCTGAAGAAGCAGCGTTCATGTGTTTACAGCTGCTGAAGCTCCTCGAAGGTCGTCAATGATCCAAACAACTGTTCATTAATATGACTCATGATATCCAGAAGTGTGTAGTTAAACTTTTTTCTGACAGTCTGGTGTTAAAAAAGCAAATAAAATTTGCAGGAAAGACTTGACAGGACGATAACGTCTCAGAAAAGATCAGTTTCATGGTATCACAGTACGACTGTACAGTTATTATAATCAGGTAAAATGACTCTTAAAGGACAAAAACAGAAGAGTTTTATTGGTTTACTATAGTTTTGCAAAATATTACGTCCTGACAAACATGATTTTTTTTTTGATGGAAGTGCAGCAGATAAACAAATATACATGACATCATAACTGTCACTTTTAATTTTTCTTTTTTCTTATTGTCTGGTGTAAAAAATAAAAAAGAAAAATATCTAAAAAACAGCCAGAACAGTTAAAACATTTCATCACTTTTACTGCAGCCTTAAAACCAGTGAAAATAAACACAAATAAAATCGTGGACGATATCTGTCTCAGACAACAACATGTATATAAAATCGATTCATGTCAAATGTTAAACTTCACTCATAAAGAACAGAAGATGAGGTGAAAACAGAGAATCGAGGATTAAAAGGAGCCAAAGTGAACAATAAGATGATGAGGAGCAGAGCCTGAATGTAAATGAGCAGCAGCAGCAGCAGTAAAGTGTCCTGTGGGAGACGAGAACAGCAGCACCTCAACATGTTGTTTTAACTGGAAACAGCAGCTCTGACTCTGTGTTTCTGCACCAAATCTGTGAGTCAGATCAGTTAAATATTGTTCATGATGTTTTTTATTATTGTTGCTCCTCACACAGTATTTATCACTGCTAAATAAATTCATGTTCTGGTTTTAAGACGCTGACACTGATTTCAATAACAAACCCCACTTTATCATAATGCATCGCCCGGGACGACGACCATAAACACATCCGCTGTTTTCATGCAAATTAAAAAGACGACATATTCAAAGCTGATCACGCAAACGAGACACGCTGATGACCGCAATCTGATTCATCTGAATAAAGACAACAAAAAACAATCAGAGGAAACAATAACCGCAGAGCTCACGACGCTGAAATAACGTGGCTTTGTGAAACAAGCCGCTGTATGAAAAGTGGAGATAATTATGCAACAGATTTGTAATTTAAAACAAATAATTTGTCATCAGCTGCAGCTGGGAAACAGGCACAAAAACACACATTTGTGTTAATGTTGTATACCAGGACTGGGATCATATGATGATGTCCTGATTCAATATGAGAGGCCAGTTTGATATATTATGAGATTCCTGCCAGATCAATATATTTATGGGTTGGTCAATATTATGTGTGTTTTTTAAACTTACCATTATTTATAATTATTAAAAATACCCACGAAAGTAGTTATAAAGTTCTTCACAACAGCAAAATAAAATCACAATCTGAGAAAACTGAAGGTTTTTGTTCCATAATATCACAAAAATCCAGCATCAGTCAGGCGTCATCATTTTTTGCTCGGATTATGTTTTTTTCTTCTTCTCCGCAGCCTTCAAACACATTTTTGAGGAGTTTAACGTGCTCGATGGAGAATGAAACTTGGCACACGCGTTAACCGTGATGAAAAATTCTGTCTGATATAACTTTCGATGGTGGGTGTGGCCAAATGGTTTGGTCACGCCCCCTAAAAAGCATCGATTTACACGAAACTCGGTGCCCACATGTCTCATGCCCAGACGCACAAAAAGGTCTCTTGGACCGATCGACTGAACCCGACAGGAAATCGAACATTTTGAATTTCGTGGTAAATTTTGGCGATAACCACGCGTCGTATTTTAAAAAACTCCTCCAACAGAATTCATCATAATGACTTAAAAATCGATGTGATGCCATTTAAATGACTTTGTGTTCAAAAAGAATTAGTAAACTCTGAAGGCCGCGGCCGCGGTGTCGCATCGAACTTTGATGTCTCGCCATGAATCACGAAATTGCTCAAACTTTGGGGTAAATTGATCCAATCTGCACCAAACTTCACACGACTGATCAGAGTCTCAGCATTAACACATCTGCCGACAGATGTGAGGACTCGTCCAGCACTGTGATTTAAAGCTGCAGCTATTCATCAATATATACATTTACTGCCAATGAGATCACATTTTACATCGTTGTTTAATTCACTGTATTGTTGTTTTTATGTTTGTGATGCAAAGAAAGGAAATGACAGATACTAATAATGACAAATAAATAGATTTGTATATGTGCACATACAAACACACTCGTTTAACTACATGTACACTCATAAATAAAAAGAAAAGAGAAAAAAGAAAGAGAGAAGGAAAAGCAAGAAAAAAGAGAAATAAATAAACAAAGTAAACTTCAAAATATAAGAGGAGGGCAGGAATAGATTGTTTTAACTAACTCATTTACTACACTTTAATGCAGATGTGATTTGTTCCATCTCACACAGTTCTTTTAATCCAGATGTTGTATGTTGGAGGTTCGGGATTCAAACGTGATTTTAATCGAAGCCCCCAGGAGGATTTATAATAGATGATGTTTTTTGTTCTGAGGAGAACCATCCTCGGATCTTTGGGGATATTTTGATGGAACTCTGCTCTCAGGGCATCTCACACATTCTTCCAAAAGTTGCTTAACTTCATGCAGGAAAAATATGAGTGTGGTTTCCAGTTTGTGGTCCACATGTTCTCCAACTGTCGTCTGGATTAGATGGAGACCACTTTACTGTCACTTGTGGGGTCCAGAAGAATCTTGTTCTGATCAATATTTTTCATGATTTTCTGCTGTTCTCCTTTAATTAATGAAAAACCTGACAGTGTGTTCTGGAGGGAATTTAAATACTAAATTATGACACTTCATTTTTGAGGTTATTATTTTTAATTTCTTCCTCTGTTTTTGACTCTTGAGCTGCTGTAACAAGTGAATTTTCCTGTTATGGGATCAATAAAGTTTATCTTATCTTATCGTAGACATGAGGAGCCTCCGCTGACTATTGATCCATTCAAAACCAAATGATTTCATATCATCAGTCTGTAAACTGACCTAAACTAACCCAGCATTAAAACATAAACCCAGATCTAAGTGGTGGAGTCTGAGGGTCTCCTCTGAGGATTTCCTGCCTAGCAACAAGTGACCACGATCCTGCGAACAAACAGCTCAATATTATCGACGGTCAATACGAACGGTTTGGCTGCAGGTGAAATAAAACCACACAGCTGCAGGAAAAACACACACAGACCAGAACACTCATATATTCTGAATCTGGTCCATAAAACGTTTAAACGGAAATTAAACCTCCAAATTAAAACTCCACAAACTGATCACGTCCCCGCCTGCATGTCTGGATCAGGTTCAGCTGAATTAACCCTTTAAACACACGAAGAAGTGACAACGTGTTTTGTTTTGTGCAGCGGACACAAACACACAAACACACACTGTGTGAGAACTCCATAAAGAAGACACGGCGCCATAAATGCAAATAACCGGTGAGTTATAAACCTCGTTATGAGCTGCTGCTCCTCCTCCGTCAGTGTAAACAGAGTCTGGAGACGCACTCACAGTGAAAACCCTCCTTTAACAGTGAAGGGACAGTTCAGCTGAGTAATAATGTGTGTGTGTGTGTGTGTGTGTGTGTGTGTGTGTGTGTGTGTGTACTTTGTGCTGACTGCAGATTTTTTTTCTTTTTCTCATTAAAACTGAATCTGTCCTGATGTTTCCTACTAATTCATGTTTTTAATTTCACTGTGGTTCAGATCACAATAAATCTGGATAAATCTGGTGGGATTTTGGTTCTTGTGGTCGAGGCTGTGATGTGAAAACACATTTCCATGAATGTGACGAAATAAAAAAGATCCTGTAAGTCATTTTAATGAGAAACTTTCTCTACACCAGCGAGGAATCATTTTAAATTAAATCTTGGCTTAACTTTACATTACTTTGCACCAATTTAAACCTTTTTAATTCCACTGTGGCTCAGCTGACTGTAGATCTGGATGTTCTGGTGGGATTTTGGTTCTTGTGGTCGAGGCTGACAGTGATTTATGTTTTCCTGAGTAACTCTGTGACCCTGAACAGGATCAGCAGGTCCAGAACACGGACGGATGAATTAAAGGATGAATGAAGTAGAAAAGTTTTAAGTGGTGAGATTTAGTTGTTCTGTCACTGATGACCAGTCTCAAAAATTCTCCCAATACAGCCTAAAATGTGAGTCTCTGCACGATCCAATTAGAGTTACAATAAGCAATAAGTTGATTAATCAACTGACAACTATTTTGACAATCAATCATTTAGAGTAAATTTTTTAGAAGTAAAAGTGTATGATTTAACTTTTTCATGGTCTAGTGTTAAAAATAATATCAAATATCACATTTTCACTGTATCACAGATCAAGAAGTGATTGATTGAAGTGATGAACTGATCCTGAAATTATTTTGATGACTGATTAATTGGTTTCTGTTAAAAAAAAAAGTCAAAATTCTCTGATTTCAGCTTCTTAAATGTGAATATTTTCTGCTTTCTTTCCTCTCTGACAGTAAACTGAAGATCTTTGAGTTGTGGACAAAACAGGACATTTGAAGACGTCATCTTGGACTTTGATCAACATTTTTCACCATTTTCTGACATTTTATGGATCAAACAACTCATCAGTCATTAGAGAAAGTGATCGACAGATTGTGAATCAGTATCAACAGATACACAAAGTTCAGGAATCATGTCAAGAAGGAATAAACGGTGACGGAACAAACTGAAGAAGTTCTGATGTTTCCTGCAGTTCAAGTCAAAATAAATCTGAACGGTGAGATTTTGGTTCTCGTGGTCGAGGCTGAACTCAGTGACCCTGAGCAGGTTAAACAGCGTCAGGCCTTCAGCTTACTAACACGTCTGCATCATTTTATATTTTGAGCTGCACCGATAAATTGATTATTAAATTAAACGCCAACTATTTTGATAATTGATTAATATGTTTGAGTAATTCTCTGATTTCAGCTTCTTAAATGTGAATATTTTCTGGTTTCTTTACTCTCTGACAGTAAACTGAAGATCTTTGAGTTTTTGACGTAAAACGACATTAGAGGATGTCATTGTTGATTTTTTGTCATTTTATGGACCAAACCATTTAATTAGATGAATTAATATTGAGAATAATCGTTAGTTGCAGCCCGACACATGTTAAAAACATTATAAATGAGAAATAAACATAGTTGGGTTGAGTTAACAGGTTATCTCATTGTGTTTAATTCCTCTCATCAGGAAAACTATACAGATTATAATTTCTTCTACAGTCTTTTAGTTTTTCGTGAACCCACATAAACGCTCCTGTGATCCGTCTGTGTCTGCGGTCAGTATCTGGACACAACATTCAAATTAAATTACAGTAATGACAAACATTTATGACATTTAATCCTCAACTCTGTTAATAATTAACCCTGACACAGTTCGACGTCTGCACCACAAAAACTGTGGATTTATCAGAGTTTAGTTCAGATATTTGGTTGTTTCCTGCTGAACTAACAGGGAGGCCACAGGTGGAGTCTGCATGCATCTGCTTTAATTACAGCTGATATGTGTGTGTGATAGTATCTGTGTGTGTTTCCTCCAACATTTGCATTTATCATAAACCCATAAACAGTAAAAACCAAAGTCTCTGAGGTGCAGAAACAGCAGCTGTCAGGTTGGTGAGTTACTGACCTGAAAGTTCCACTCTGTGATTCTCACGTGTTTTGTTGTTGGATGAATAATTCGCCCCAGATTCTTCATGAGAATTGAATGTGTGTTTTAATACACGGAGGCGTGTGTGTGTGTGTGTGCAGAGTGTATTTAGAGGTCAGAGGCTGAGTTACTCTTCAACCTCGCTCAGCTCGTCGCTCCTCAGAGGCAACCAGCGGAGCAGAAACGACGTCCACAAACAAACCTGTGAGCTTTTTTTCTGCCTGTTCAGACTGTAAATAATCTCAGATTCACACAGTTTCTGTCTGCAGACGCTCCCTGATGGTGACAGGTGATGATGATGCTGCATCATAACTACGGTCTCTCTCTCTCACTTATCCATGAACACTATTTTTAGCTAATAAAGTGCTCAGTATCATCACATCCACTGTGATAAACAGACGTGACATTTAAACTAAAGGCTGCACCAGCGTGTCTGTATAAAGTCTCTTATTTACTGTGAATCACATGAAGCACATGACAGTAAAAGCTGCTCATTTCTGCTCATTTCACAGGCCTTTCTTTGGGAATGTTGTGGCCTAAAATTGCAATGCATGTTGGGATGTTTTTAGACATTTTAGACAGGACCAAGAGATAGTTGCAAAAGATTCATTAGCAGTTCTAAGCGACCAAAAAGGCTCACGATTACAAAAACTCAAACACAACCTGCTTTATTTGCGGATGAAGTCGTGCACCTGAGATGTTTCCACAAAAAGTTAAAATCTTTTTGCGATTTTTATCAATAATTCATTAAAAACTCCTTCCAGACAGAACAGAAACAAACTCTGCTCCAAACGAACCTCACCAAAACGTCTCAGGGTTACAAAAACACAATCTGCTTAATTAAGAAACAAAATCTTTGTGGAGCTCAAACTCAGTCAAAACAGCACAAAATTATAAAATATAAAAGTGTACAGAGAGTTGATAAATGTCAATAACGACAAATGTTGTGTTCTTTAAAGAAAATAGGAAATATATACGTATAAATACAAAAAAAACAAACAGTAAATAATTAAACATTGAGTTGTTTCATTGAGATGCACAGGTGAGTCTGATGTGATTGGTCGCAGTTGTGGGAGGCGACAGTGATTGGTCAGATTTGCAGAAAAGAGGCGGAGTTTGGACAAAATTTGCAAAGTTGTGCAGAATTCACGGGGACTTTCTGAATTTGTGTGAATCTTGATTTGCGTTAAACTTTGTGGAGGGACTGAAAAACAGATGTGACGTGAAAACACGTAAATCACGATAAACTTTCTCAAACATCACGACCGGAGCTTCCTCTTAAATCACAATGATCAATTCATCACTGTTAAGAGTTTAACAGGTTAAAAATATACTGATCAAACTGATTGGCTGATAACTGTTGAATTGATGGCCACTGTTCTGATGATCGATTAATCAGTTCAATGAGTCCTGTTTTTGGTTCTGTGGTTCCACCGTCTGGAACCTGAGTGTCGGCTGCTTTGGTCCTGGTTGTCTTTGGGTTGTGAACATCTGAAGGCATCATTTTTGTTTTTGTTTTTTACATTTAGCAAACCGATCAGCTGGTTAATTGATCAGGAAGATGATCAACAGGACTGATGGACAAAGAAAGTAAAGTCTGGCTTCACTTTTTGTTTTGTTGTTTTGTGCATATTGTGTATACTGAATGTAAAAGGCTGTATTTCATGCTGTTTAAATCTAAATATTGCAGAAAAAAAAATCAATAATTAATCAATAGTCTAGAAACGGCAGTACCTGCACCTGCTTTGACATTCTGTCTGGTGGAGACATTTGTTGATTAAGGAAACTTAAACTTAACATAAGGAGGAATAAAAGAGAAAAAAGCAAGAAACAATAATAAGAGACAAAAAAAGTGTGTTTTGTATCTTATTAATTATTAATTATTAATCGATTGATTGATTGATTGTTAGTGTTATCAATTAAGGAAAATGCACAAAATTTCCTTCCCGACTTTTTAAATCATGGTTTGAATTAAAATGATCTTGCAACAAACTTTTAGACTCAATTAAAATGAAGAAAGATTTAATTTAAAGCTCAGTTTAGTTTTTACTCCAAACCGAGATTAAATTTAATTGTTGCACCAAATTAAAAAAAGAATTAACTTTAAACATTTGAGGAAATGGTTTGAGCAAAATAATCAAGTTTTCTGACGCTCACTTCACTGTGCTGGTGTCCATCTTTAAACATCAGAGCTTCTCTGCAGAGCGATCGTTTATTCTTTATTCTCTGAGACATCTGTTATTTTTCACTTACTTTTTCATGAAATGACTTTTGCATTTAATTTGTGTTTTATTACTGTTTCTACAAGAAATGCCTCTTTTTTTTGTTTTGTTTTGGGTTTTTTTGCCAGAAGAAGATCATTTAGATCGAAACGTTGGAATTTTTCTTCTAAACACATTCTACATGTTAAACCACAGCTGCTGAAGAACCATGTGGTTCTGACTGTTAAACTGTTCACGATTTCTGTGTTCAGGATTTTTTGGGCGGAGCTGAAACATGTCTCGGTGACGTGGCAGAGCCGTGGTCCTCCAACACTGTAGAAACCCCACGAACCGACACACGAACGACACCACCTCCACCTCCCCTCATCCTCCCTAACAGTCAGTTACAAACGTCCCTGCAGAGACTGTCTCAGTCCAGATCAGTCCAGCAGGTCACTTCAGCTCACATTAGTTCCAACAATCCAACACAGAAGAAAAAAAAAAAACAACCATCCTGTCACCGTCCTCTGGTTCTGGTGGCTCAAACATGTCTGGACACGTCCAATAAAGCTGCTGGACGGAGCGTCCATGTTTCAGGTGGATTTCAGGTCACAGTGGTGTTTAACACCGAGACAGCAGAAGGGACACACCCCCAACATTTTTCATGATCTTCAGACCTAATTTTATATACTTAGTGATTTTTTTAATCATTCAAATTTGTCTGGATGGTTAAAAACACGTTTCTGTGATGTGACAAACTCAGAACACACATTTATTGTTGCTGTACAAGTTTAGAGAGAGAATGTTCCAAAAGAATTAAAATATTTATTTTGGACAAACAGTGGGAAGACTTTTTACACTTTGTAGCCTCCAGAGACATGTTTTGTCTTGTATCTGGATATTTCTGGTCTGTCTGCTGTAGGCTAAATAACTTTTTAGATAACTGGCAAAACAACGAAACATTTTAACTTTTTAGGCAGCTAACAAACAATATAACGTTTTGTTAACAGCTCTGCAGGGACGCCCTCGTCCTCAGCTGACATTTCCCAAGATGACGTCCTCAAATGTCTTGTTTTGTCCACAAACAAAAGACGTTCAGTTTACTGTCGCAGAGGACCAAAAAAACATGATATTATTTACCTTTAAGAAGCTAAAATCAGAGAATTTAGACTTCTTTCCTTCAAAAATACTTAAAAAGATGAATAGATTATTAAAATAGTTGATGAATAGTATAACAGCTGACAACTTATTGATTAATCACTGCAGCTTTACTGACATCTAATAGAATCTGAACCATTATCAATTACAGCAGCCACTCTGGACTTCTTACATTAAATTTAATATTATATTCTTTCTCTTTCACAGATTATTTGGACAAGATCCCCTTAAAGAAACATCACAAATTTAAGTTATTTTATGACTGAAAATATCACATTTAACTACATTAACACAGTTTGATAAAACAACAGTGTGATGATGCCAGTTAACAAGTTAAGTTGATATCACATGTTTATGTTCGATAAACGTGTATTTTCCACGTGTTTCACCGTCGCTGCTGCAGCTTCATCCTGACAGAAACTCTGTCTTTATATACTCATGGAAACATATCAACTGTTTTATTAATTAGTGCACATTTATAGGTTTCTTCTATAAAGAGATGACTAGTGTCTTTAAAGAAGAAGACACTGAGTGTGAAGGAGAGTGTAACAAATGTTACAGTTGTCCCCGGTCTCCCCTACTAATTTAGTTTAGTTAAACTCTGATTAGAACAAGTTTAATCTTAGATTTAATTCATGTAAGTTGGTCCAGTCCAGTCTCACAGTTTTGTCTTCCAGTCTGTGTGTGTCCTACCTTCTGGATCCTGCCGTCCACGTCCAGGTAAATGACCCGGTAGGAGGACGAAGCGGAGCCCATGGTCCCCTCTCCTCTCCCCGGCGTCGGTGCGTCGTTGTGCGGCTCCTCGGTGAGACTCCCACCGCCGTGAAACCAACCGAGGGGGGGCTGAGGGTGGGGGGGTCAGAGAGGAGTCAGCGGTGTGACAACATCCCACCTGCCTGTCTGCCTGTCTGTCCCTCTGTCTGTCTGTCTCCTGTCACTGTGTTTCTCGGTGTGTCTCCGCTCCGTCTCACCGCATCTCATAAAGCCTGTCCTCCTCCACGCGCGTCCCCGCCTCCCTCATTCATTACACACCTCCTGCCTGCGCGCGCTCACTGACATGCACACACACACACACACACACACACACACACACACACAGAGTGAGTGAGACATGCCCACACACTCTCTCTCTCTCTCTCTCTCTCTCTCTCTCACACACACACACACACACACACACGCAGGTGTTGTGCAGGTAGATGTGAACACTTTTTGTGTTTGTTTTTGTGTGCAGCACCTGAGGGAGGGCGGTTGTAACGTCTCCATTTCCACCAATCAGAGACACATGTCGGCGTGACGTCACTCCTGCAGGGCTGTTGATGCATTCAACACAAACATGAGTCACTCGGATGAAAAGTACTCGGATATTTTATAACAGTGAGAGTGTGGAAATACTCAGTTACAAGTAAAAGTTACTGCACCACAAAAAGTATCAACATCAAAATCTACTTAAAGTACCAAAAGTAAAAGTACTCTTTACACAGAATCATATATGTGATAATATAAGATTATAATGAGTGATGCATTAAAGTGTTCATGTTTTTCATGATTTAAACTCAGTGATCCTCAGTGTCAAACACTGGGTCGTGACCCTCAGGGGGGTCACAGGAGATTTTATTTGGGTCCCCAAATAAATAAATAAATAAAATGAGACTGGAAGAAATTCTGCTATTTTAAGATTTATATCAGCAGTACAGCTTTTATAAAGCTTTTTTTTTTAAGTTCTACATTCTTAGAAATAAGGGTTCCAAAAGGGTTCTTCCTGAAGGGCTGAGGCTCTACCCAGAACCATTTACTTCTTTTTTGTATCAAGGGTTGTTTGTAAGACCATGGTTTGCATTAAGACCCTTTATCATGTCTTTCACATCATTTATGTCTTTTTTGTCATTACATCTTTTTCATCTTTTATGTTATTTTTGTCTTTTTCAACCTGTTAACTTTTTTTTTGTCTGTTACGTCTTTTTTTCATCTTGTCACATTTTTTTCTTTTGTTATGTAATATTTATTTTTATGTTATTTTTTTCCTATTATGTTTTTGTCATTTACTTTTTCATCCTTTACATTGTAATTGTGTCCTGTTAAATCTTTTTCCGTCTTTGTCTTCTTGTTATGTCTCTTTTGTCTTGTTATATAATTTTGGTTTTGTCTTTTTTCGCTGTTACATCTTTTTTTTGTCTTGTTCCTTGTTTTTGTCTCATGTCTGTTACAACTTTTATGTCATTCTGTCTTTTTAGTCTTGTTACGTCTTTCTTCTCTTGTTATTTCCGTCCCGTGTGATTTACACTGATGGACACACCAGCGAATCGTCTTTTCTGTCTTTGTTTCGTCCATTTAGGTTGAAATCAGTCTTGATGTTGTGAAGGCAGCAACAATGATGCAGAATAAAAATAATAAATAATTCACCTCAAATGCAAGTAACAAGCTGTTTTGAAAATGTAAAAAGCAGAAAGTACAGATATTTGTGTTAAAATGTAGAGAGTAAAAGTAAAGTACAGATACCTGAAAATGTACAGTAACAGAAGTATTTGTACTTTCTTTCTTCTGGACTCTGCAAACTGGTAAAAGTTCTTTTCATGAGGATTTGGAGCAAACTGCATCAGGTGAAACTAATAAAACTCTTTTTGCATCTCACTGACATCCTGCAGATCAGTGAAGGATCAGTGGAGGAGAGTCAGAGAGAGAAGCTTCAGTGTGCAGAGGTGGAACAGAGGGGATTCCTCTGATTTCATTTAGCAGACATTACCAAACGATCCGTCCATCAAGGCCATGAGAAAGGAGCAGAACCGGGGGACAAACGCAGGCTGTGTTGATATTCTCTGATGAGTCACTGCAGCACCAACAGACCAAACTGCTTCTGTAATAAACTCTGATTAAATCCTGCAGCTGGAGGGACGTTTGAACTGTCAATTATTGAGATGAGGAGGCCTGAGAGAAGAGTTATCGACGAGGACCTGCTGTGATTTGTGTCTGTGTGTGTGTGTGGGTGTGTGGGTCGCCTCTTTGGTTTTTGATCCTATTCTTCATGAGTTGAGGAAGATTTCAGATTTCTCCTGTTCACACAAAAGGTTTATTTCTCTCAAATTTGTCCACAGTTCTTCTCCTTTGATTTGATTGGTGCACAGGTGTATTTATAACTGGTCACAATAAAAAGACGCTCTGAAATGTGACGTTGTATCTTGAAAAAAAGACGCTTATTAGTCACTGAACTACTGTGGACTGTAAGTGTGTTTTTGAATTTTGCTCCTGTTGGAATAATGAGATCTGCCTCCTGGTGAATCGATTTGGAAATTACACTTCCTCATTTTCTTGCTGAGATTTAAATGAGAAGATTTTTTTATTAATTTCATGACTATGGTTCAAAGAGACACTTTGATGTTTTTCATGTGGATGTCCAGAAGTAAAGTACTGGTGTTAGAAATATACTTAAGTAAAAACAGTTTGTTTAAAACACTATCAGTCACCAAAGATGTTGCACATCTTTTACATATAATTTTAATTAAATGTCATCTTTAATTGATGTCTAGTCCCAAATACTGCAGCTTTAAACCAGTCACAACTTAAACTACTTTTATTCTCATGTTAAAACATTTGGGAGGATAAAGTGAAGCAGGGTGAATTTTAGATTTAATGGCTCAAATCAGGGATCAATACGCCTTTAAACTGCCCCCTCCCCGTCCTTCTGTGTGTGTGTGCGTGATTTTTAGTCTGCCCGTGTCACTGAGTGGGTCTCTGTCTGTCAGGAGCGTACCATTTCGGATGACACCTGCCACCTCCAGCTGGGACTGAAGGCCCCTCCACGCCACGGATCAGACTGATGTAGGCGGCCTGTAGCAGCACGCCGCGAAAAGAAGCCATCAAAAACACAACCTGAGAGTTTTTAAGTGAACAAAACAAACGGTTTATTTATTTTTTTCCCCCCAGAATGCATTCAGAGCCACTCTGCAAAGAAGAACGGAAACATTTTTATTTTTACAAAATCAGCTTCCCAGCAAAAAGACAAACAAGGCACACAAAGTTTCAAGTACAAGGCCTATTTTACCACGAACACGTAATAAATATACACAACATGTGCTCTTGTTCTAAGGAAGGAAGGCAGAAAGTCGTCTCGATGCTACCACCATGACAGGAAGTGATCCCAGAGTTCAAGATATACATTTATAGAAAACATGAGCAGGTGTCTGTAGTCTGTGGATTTTACTCTAATACACTTT
This sequence comes from Lutjanus campechanus, assembly GCA_027495735.1. NCBI lineage: Eukaryota > Metazoa > Chordata > Actinopteri > Lutjaniformes > Lutjanidae > Lutjanus > Lutjanus campechanus. Next base: position 2,946 of record JAJHUR010113105.1, on the reverse strand, counting down.
ACAGCCAATAAATTAACAGAATATTATTATAAATATGAGCAAAAATCACCAACCATTAGTTTCTTCTGCCTCAGTTTTATGATTTTCCACGATGATTTTTTTTAAGCTGTGTTAAATTCACTGATTTTACAGACTGAGATCAGATTCAGTCACTATCACCGACTATATTAAACACTAACCGAACATTGCACTGCAAAATATATCAACATAAAAGTTGTCTAACAAGAACTTTACATTCAGAATATCTCAGATGTTCTTCCCACCCACTCACAGAGAAACAAAACAGACATTATTATATATAAAAAATACAACTTTGGTGCCTTCATTTCATAACAAATCAGATCAGAAAACCACCACAGACAAGACTGGAATAACTTAAATGACTTTCAAAATAAGTTATTTAAATTACAACATGATCCCCACAATCTCTTTGGTTCAATAAGGCAAAGGTGACGCAGAAACAGCAACTTCCACACAGCACAGGAGCGTCGTAGTGGTCTTTACAGCATCACTACCCACAATTATAGTTGGTCCAACTCACTGACATCATTATTTATCCACAGGGAGGTATTTTATTTATTTTTAACAGAGCTTCTTGTCATTTCAGCAACATTAGGGATGTTTGGGTTTTTTGAAGAGGGGTTATATGGGACACCTATCCAAAGCCAATGTTAAAAAATCAACATTAGTTTATGTAGACACTGTATTTAGAATATTTTGACACTTTACCTGCCATCAGACAGCCTTTTATAGATGGGAAAATGATGTTACATAAGCCAAATATCACTCTGTCCACAGCCACAAAACTCCACTGACAAAATCTGTAATTTTACCCTGCAGAACACAGGAGTTGCTGGTCTGCCGCTGCCTGGATCTGTCAGTTAGTTTGTGTTGTTGTGCGACGTCTGTGAATCCTAACCAACATTTTAAAACACAGAAGTCACATAATAACTCAAATAAACTAACTGACTGAGGCAGCAGTAGACCAGCAACTCCTGTGTTGGTCCCGTCCAATGTGAGGTAAAATTACTGGTTTTCACAGTGGAGTTTGGTTGGTGTGGAAAGAGTGATATGTGGCTTATACAGCAGTGGTTTTCTGCCAGGGAAGTCTGTCTGACAGCACGGTAAGTGATGGAAATATTCTAAATATAGTGTACACTCAAACTAATACTGATTCTTTAGGTGTCTAAAATCCATGTTACTGCTGACCCTGCTCTGATTATGGACCTCATGAAACCACCCTTCATAAAATCTGAATTATCACTTAAATATAAACCATAGAAAGCTGGGGCTGTCATGTCACATGGAAAACAGTCACTGTAAATAATATTTAAAAGCAGCAGCTCCATAGTGTTTCCTTTAAGATTAAAGGGTCATTTCACATTAAACAGATGTATTTCCTGACTTTCCTCTGCTTGTTTCTGTCCACGTTTGCTTCTATTTGTCCAGGTGCCTCCGTCCCAATTCAGCAGAAATTTTAAATTAAAATCTGACATTTCGAAATGTCAATAAAAACATGTGCTTGTACAGAAACAGTGTTTGAAGGAACAGTTGCTATGACGACTGTTGACTGTGTGTCTACTGTGTTTCTGGACAGATGTTCCTGTGGAGCGTCAGCACCACATTTAGATGTTTAAAGACATAAATTCAGCTCCACTCTTCTTCTGAACGACTGACGTGTGAAAAACTGGACAAATAATTAAGACGGATTTGACTGGAGGTCATTTTTTCGTATTATTTCACACTACGGCTCCTACACGTGGTTCTTTAGCTGCTCTCCAGTTCTCGGCAGACGATGACCAGGATCAAGAGCTGTCTCTTATACACATCTAGATGTGTATAAGAGACAGATTTTAGCCTGGATTAAGTTCATTTTATCATATTTATCATTTTTATTGTTATGTCTCACTTTTATCAAGTCCTTGGAGGCTTTGTTTGCTTTTGTCAAACTTATATTTGTTTTTGTTTGTGATGTTTGTAGATATACTGCAAACCAGATTTAACTACGGGCACAAATAAATAAAGTAACCTGAACCTGAACCTGATTTCTGTTTGTGCAGCAGAGTTCACTGGACAAAATGAAATCTTGGATCCCATCAAGTTCCATCAACGATTTAGCTTTTTTTTTAAAAATGTATATGCATTCATGTGCAGATATCTGCCAAAATGTTGTCTCCATCTCCACTCTTACATCTAACTGGCTGGTGAACAACGACTCGCGCACAGAAAAGGGAAACAGGGGATACCTGCAGGCTGCCTCAGATGCCCCAAAACACTGGCTGTTGCCCCCGGAGGCTAAATGGTCATCGGATGATAGCTGATGAGTTCAGAGTTTCACAGTCAACTTACAACAACGTGCACGCTTTCTGTTTCAGATTTAATATAAAATTTAAAATGGTCCCTTTGGTTTAAAAGTTATGGTGAAGTTTAGATATAAACTGGACCTGTGAGGTTGGAGATGCTCCGGTCGGAGGTCAAGGAAAAGGAGGCGTCAGCTCATTAACAACGTGGAAGTTGCTGTTTCAAAGATTTCTATCCAAAATAAATAACAGTCACTTCTATTTTATGTAAAATCCTAATATACAGATACACGTAGTCAAAGTAAGGCGAGTTTTATATTTCTGACAATCCTTAGAGTCGACTGAGCAGGTAGTGTGTTCAAGCTCAAAATGGCTGCCAGAGGAAACAGGAAGAGGTGAGAAAGAGACCAGGAAGGACTGAGAGCTGCAGCAGGTCTGTTTACAGTCTGCTGCAGCAGTCACACACACGTAGTCTCACTAACGTGTGTGTGTGTTAAGGTCTCGTGTTCCAGGACAGTCCAGTTATTGTCGGAGCCGCGGTTCACTTCAGGCTCAGTGGTTTAATGCACTCGGTGCTCCTGTGAGGAGGAGGAGGAGGAGGAGGAGGAGGAGCAGGAGGAGGAGGAGGAGGAAGAGGAGGAAGATG
>JAJHUR010113104.1:52278-77169 GCA_027495735.1 Lutjanus campechanus | reverse complement strand
AAAAAAGGTTAAAGATTGGGATTTATAACTGTGCAGAAATAGCTGGACCTCGTGCTACTGTAATAAGTGTCCCCCCCCTCTCAAGTTTTAACCCCGCTTGCTGGTTCCCCTCCCCTGCTTGATGTGCTGTTAGCCGGGTATTGTCCTCTGACTCAACTCCCTGTCACGGTCTAAAAGAGACCCAGAGGCAAGGAGAGGGGTGTGTGTGCGTTTTTCTGTGTGTGTCTGTCTATTCTCAAGTGTGTGCACTCCAAGGGGAATAATGAGCACAATTGTTTCCGCCATCTCGCTTAATCCATGCCTCCGACTTAAACGCAACCAAGGCAAAGACAAGGGACATTTTTGGCCCTTGCCTGATGAAGCGTGGTATTTCAGGCCTCTCAGTAACAGCTTTAGATAATGATAGGGCAGTGATTCCCAACCAGGGGGTACTTCTGCAGTTGCTGGGATAGATGTTGAAAGACTGTGGTGAGTAGCTCAACTAATTACAAAAATTATAAATTGGTTAATAAATAAATAAATACAAAAAAGGGAAAATCCACATAGTGATTCAACTGTAATGATTGTGTACCTGTAACTGTAATGTAGTGATTCAGTGTTGCCACTTGGCAAGGAACCAGAGCGAAAAGTAATGGATTAATGGACAGATGGAGGAAATAGTTCATAAGGATCAATATTAGCTCACTAAAGATAATGAATAAGCCTTTCAGATAACAAAAATAAATTGATTAGTGGTTTAAATAGATGGCTAAAAGGATATGGGTCTACAGATAGCTAAAAGTATTGGATAAATGACTGAAATAGTTAAAACATAGATGGGTAACATCATTAAAAAGGATCTACATTTTTTTAAAAAATAGCTAAAAAATAATGGGTCAGCAGTCAAAATAGTGGGCGAAAAATATTGGATAAACAGTTCAGAGAACTAGAATGAAATAGATGATGGTTCAGATAGTTGAAGTATTAGAAACAGTTGAAATAGTTAGCTAAAAGTAACAGATCATTTAACTAGTAAGCTAAAAACCAATGGATAAATGGTTGAGATATTTGGCTAAAGGATATACAAACAGCTTAAAGTATTTGATAAGCGATTGAAATAGCTAAAAAAAAAATGGATAAATGGGTGGAAATAGTTTAAAAGGATCATCAGTTGAAATAGCTAGCTAAAAGTAATTGATCAACAGCTGAAATAGTTAGCTAAGAAACATGAATAAACAGTTAGATAGCTAAAATTGACTAATGGTTGAAATGAGCTAAAAGCAGCAGCAATGGCTGAAACTGTTAGCTAAAAGTAATAAATGGTGTAAGTAGTTAGCTAAAACTATTAGATAAACAGTTAACTAGCTACTACTAACTACTACTAACTATTTAAAGTGTTGATCCATTATTTTTAGCTACAGGTTATGGATAAACAGTTGAAATAGCTAAAAGTTATGATTTAAATAGTTCGCTAAAGATAACGGAAACAGTTCGGATAGCAAAAAGAATTGGATTAATGGTTGAAATAGATCACTAACTAACAGCTTGGATAGTTAGCTTAAAGTATTTAAAAAGGCTGAAACCGTTAGCTAAAAGTAATAAATGGTCTAAGTAGTTAGCTAAAACTATTAGATAAACAGTTAACTAGCTAACTATTTAAAGTGTTGATCCATTATTTTTAGCTAAAGGTTATGGATAAACAGTTGAAATAGCTAAAAGTTATGATTTAAATAGTTTGCTAAAGATAATGGAAACAGTTCGGATAGCAAAAAGGATTAATGGTTGAAATAGATCACTAACTAACAGCTTGGATAGTTAGCTTAAAGTATTTAAAAAGGCTGAAACAGTTAGCTAAAAGTAATAAACGGTTTAACTAGTTTTCCCAAAGTGTTGGATGAAAGTTTAAATTACTTAAAAGTTTTATGCATCAACAGTTGAAGTAGTGAGTTAAAACAATGAAATTAGCTAAAAGTAATGGATCAACAACAGCTGAGGGAGTTAGTTAGCTTAAGGTAATGAATAAACAATAGAAAAAGTCAGTTTGCTTTATTGCTAAATAACATCCCATTTAAAATCTACTCAAATGAACATATTGGAACATGACAGGTGGTATGAAGGGGTACTTGAGTTCATCTGGCAGGGCTGTGGGGGATTGTTAGGTTTTTTTTTAAAAATCACTGCAGGGACCAGACACAAACACTGTGCACAGTCTCAAGATAAAGACATTTAACAGGACACAGATTTGATTATGGATGAGTGATAAGAGCAATAACCATTGTAAATCGGTTTTGACATTTGTTTTCTATGAGAAATAATGTGGTTACACTTAGTCTGCTTGGTATTTTATTTTTATTTTGATTAAATCATTTCACCTTGCATAATATAGACTTTGTTCTCGGAACATACGCCAGATACGAAATCTGATTCAATAAGCTGCGTGACCTCGACTTGCTTTTGTTGACCTCCTCGCTTCATATATCCATGATGGTTTGTCTGTCAGCATGTGAGGCTGTGAGGGGAAATTAGCAGCGGGCCGAGGTCCTGCACTTTGCTGAACGCAGGGGTGACTCATGCACCTGCCTCAATTTTAGGATTTTAGTTGTCTTTGTGCATGTGTGTAAGAGGTTTTGTGTGTTTATGTTCAGGTGTGTATGCTAACAGAGCTGTTTCCTTCTGACCAGGACAACCCTCTGCAGCTGCCCCTGAAGAAGTGCGCGGTGGTGGGCAACGGTGGCATTCTCCGGCACAGCAAGTGCGGACGGGACATCGACCAGGCCGACTTCATCATGCGGTGAGAAACCCTGCGGGGACCGTGAGTGCAACTGTGTGCATGTATATCACCTCTTCTCCTCCCAAATGTGAATCAGCCATGCCCAAGAGAGAGCAGCCAAACACCATCAGCTCTCAACAATAATGAGAGCCGGTATCGACTGTAGCCAAGAGAGACAGACAGACACAGACAGAAAAATGGGCCACGGCGAGGGCAAAAGAGAAAAGAGGTTAGGCGTGAGTAAGCAAAATCTGAGAAGTCTAAGATGAGGGAGGAAGAGGAGATGAGCAGGAGGCCATAAAGCAGAATGAAACCATCTGGTGCTGCAAAATAAAAGCAGAGCGTTAAATGATCTGAGGCAAACTAGACGCCAGATGAAAAAAAAATAAAAATATGAGGTGACTGGAACATCACACAGAATCATTTACATATTATGAATTGGACATAAAAGTGTTTTTTTCTCTTTGAAACAATCAAAGAGATGCATTCGTATCGGTTTTCATAGAGGAAGAAAACCATCTCTGAAGCCGTAATCCCCCCCTTGAGAACGTGACAACTGCTCCAGACTGCTGAAGTAGAGCGAGTTGAAATGAGTGCAGAAGTGAAATCTACAGTTGTTAAAAGCAGATTAGACCGCAAGCTCGAGGAAAAAATGCGTGACGTGCATTATCACATTGCAGTGGTTACTTTGTCATATCATTTTCCCAGGATTTTTCCATATTTTTTTTCCCCCTCTTCCACTCTCCTCCTTTATAGTTTTATCATTCAACAAAAGTGTGTCAACAAAACGAGACGCCGGTCATTTTCAGCATTTGTTGACAGCAGATCACTTTGAAATATTGCAAAGAGTTATGGGGAGCAGCCACAGTGAGCTGTTAGATGAAGAGCTGCAGGCAACAGGCTGCACACCTTTATCTTTTATTTCTGCTCTCTCCCCCCACTCTCTCACGTTTTCTCCTTTTTCAAATAGGTGACTTATGACCGAACATTTCCTACTGCTGTAGCTTTACATTAAATTTGTTCAACTTGAAAAGCAAGGTTTGACTTTTATTTTGAAGTAGTCACCGGAAATACAATGTCTTTGTCGGTAAGATTAGCTTTGCGGCTATTGTTCGTCAAAAGTGCATCTACAAAACGAGACACCGGTCATTTTCAGCATTTGTTGACAGCGAATCTGTTTGAAATATTGCAAAGAGTAATTGGGAGCAGCCACAGTGAGCCATTAGATGAAGAGCTGCAGGCAAAAGGCTGCACATCTACAAATAACTTCTCAGCAAGGTAACCTAAACTACTTTCTTCGTGCGCTGCTGCTGCTTTTCTCATGTAATCAATGACTTGTTTGGTCCACAAAATGTCAGAAAATGATGAAAAATGTTGACAAGGGCTTCCCAAAGCACAAGATGGCATCCTCAAATGTCTTGTTTTGTCAAAAATCATTGCAGCTCTGCTTTGCAAAAGCAGCCGTTGTCTGTTAGATTACATTCGATTAGAAAGCTTTATTAGTCTGTTGCAGAAGAACAGATTCCTATGCCTTTGTTGACATCAAAACGGTCATTTCGATCGTCCTTTATATCCTGACTGGTCAAGCTGACTGTGCCTGTTAAATTACATTGTGGTGTGATGCAAGACAAAAAAAAATATATTTAAAAGAAATAATACCTTCATTATGGGAAATGTCAGTTTTAACTCTTGAAACATGAAACTCAGGGAGCTTGAAATGCAACCCAGTGTAGCTGCTGACTCAAGCCTTTCCTGTGTTTGTCATGCCACTGAGTTCCTGTGAGAGTGACATACTTAGTAATATCACTATCACTTGGAAGCTTTTATTTCCACCGTTTCTTATGAATCATCACTTTATGCGACTACGTAAAGGCTTACAGACATTCATAGTGATGATAAACCCTGCAACTTCAAATATTTAACTGAAGAAGAGACCCTGTCTGCCTTCTGCGGCGTACTGTTGCCGTTTTGTTTTTGTTTTACTGAGAGGAGCCGCCCCAGACAGACTCTCTGCACCATTTACCTCACTGTCAGTCAGTACATCATGTGCAGGCAGCACCGCTTTGAGGATGAGAGGAGCTGATGTGATCGACCATGATTGCTACCAGCCTTCAAAACAAACCCTCAGATTCTTCCCAACCGTTGTGAGAAGCATCTGAGCTCCTCTTTGGTTCCCTTCCTGAAAAGGTTTCTCCTCAGATGTTCTCTTGAATGGACGTCCTGCAGCTTCATTCATAAAATTAGCACCTTAAAACGGCTGATTCTGTATTTTCGTTGCACAGAAAGATGTCTCAGTGTTCTCAGTGTTCTCAGAGTCCAGGGTTCACATTCTGGGGATTACAGCTTTATGTGTAGTTCTCTTAGAAAACTCTTAGAAACAGAGGCACTAACTAGAACCATAAAGCTGTCTTTGGCTTGTCCCCCATAGGAGAACCCTGGTTGAACTTTTCCATTTGGAACCCTTTCTGAGAGTTCTACCTAGAACCCAACATAAAGGGTTATACCTAGAAACATCTGTGAAAGTTTCCACCCAGAATCCCCTCTGAGAGGTTCACCAGAGAACCATTCTGTAGCGTAATGGTTCCACCCTGAACCCTGTCTGGAGGTTCTATCCAAAAACTTTTGCACCTTCTAAGGGTACCAACAAGAACCCACCAAGGGGGTTCACAGACAGCCCTTTTATATTCCTTTGGTTTTATCAAGAACACACCAAGGGGGTTCTATCAAGAAACTTTTTACATTCCAAGTGCTTTATCCAGAACCCACCGAGGGGGTTCTACTGCAAACCTTTTTAGATTCCATGGGTTCTATCTAGAACACACTCTGTTATCTATTTTTATCGAAAACCTTTTGATATTCAAAGGGTTAAATCTAGAACACACTGAGGGACTTCTACAGAGAACCTTTTCATATTCCAAGGGTTTTTATCTAGAACCCAACAAGAACCCTTTTATATTATGGTACAAAAAAAAAAAAAACCCTGACGAACCTTTGATGAAAGTTCTTAAATGATTTCAACAATCCTTCACAAACCATTTCTTTACAAGGGTTTTTTTTTTTTTTTTTTTTTTTTAGAAGCAAATGGTTCTGGACAGAACCTCAGCCGTTCAAGAAGAACCCTTTTAGAACCCTTATTTCTCAGTGTGTATAAATTGCCTGGGGTGTAATCCTTGCTGGCTCGCACTCCTGCAGGATGATGATTGGAGGAATGGATTAATTTTGGGTGACGTTACCCAATGAAAGCAGTTTACAGATTTACAGTAAAGTCCGACACATCTGGTGACACAGAAGTCTGTTTTTCTGGGGGTCAGCAGGGTAAAACTCTTCAGTAAAGTTGAGTCCGGAACTGAGCGTGTAAAAAAGTTACCAGCCGGCCCACATTAACGGTGCATGTTGTGGCTGGTAGAGATAAGAAGATGTCTTGTCATCATTTCTGCTGATTACTGCGACGTAGCAGTTTTGAGAGGTCGTTCAGGTCACGGAGTGACCCGAGAGACAGTAGATAGTTACTGAGCTAGACAAACCTAAACTACAGAACAAACTTATCAAACATACACTGTGTTTTAAACAATGCTTTATTAAAGAAAATGCAACAAAATGTTGTACAGAACAGGGAAATAACACACACAGGGCATTTGCAGTGTGCAGACATTTTCAATAAGGAACACCCTGGCTGGCAGTATAGTTTATGATAAGGGTAGTAAAACAAAAAACAAACAAAGAAAAGGTAAACAAAACAAGGAGAATGTTATTGATGAATGCCAAGGCTACTGGAGCGCTGCAGGAATACATAGCACCCACACCTATGCATATATGTGCACATGAAGGGCTGGGTGGCAAACAGGCAGCAAGACGCAACTACCAGTACCAGGACATGTCATTATTGTAAAATTTCGTCAACAGGCAGCCGGTCAAAGTAACTAATTAGTGGCTCCCGGTGAGAATAAAACTTGTCAGGTTGAATCTGTAATATTTCAGAGGTGACTCCCAGAACCTAACCAATTTGTGTCAACATCGATCACATCTATCCTCGACTGTATCTGTGAAAAAGCTCGTACACTGTGAGAGAGGAAACATCACAGCAAGGACACACCCATCTCTTTTTCCCAACAATCACAAACACAAAGAATCCTCTCAGGCTGTCTGTCATTTCCAGTATCTGCTAATCATAAACAGCTCTGATGTGACATAAATGATGAACTACCTATGAGGCCCTCAGGGGTTAATTATTCCCTAATGTTATTAACTGGCAGAGCTGCCCTCTCTCTGAGGAACCAGATCGGCCTGTTCATGCTCAGTGTGTTGTTTCCTGTGACGGATAGATTAGATTTTTATCTTAAAGCTGTAGTGCGTAACTTCTGTCACGCCCTAGCGGAATTTTGTGTTATTACAACAATAAAGCCGGCACTTCCATATGACATATGCCCAGGTGTACCCCGTACACAAAGTAACACTGGCTACACACAGTGTACTGCTCGACACTGTCCCTTGCTACACAACGTGACGAACACCAGGCTGCTAGCATTACATTACGTTCATAGCACCATTTCCAAGAAAATAATAAAGTACTAGGTCCAGTACATGTAACAGCAACACATACTACTCCTAATATAATAAACCAAGTCACTTACTTATCCAACAGCAGCAACGCAACATCCATGTCTGCTCTCAGCCCCATTTCTTCCTTCAGGGCTCTCCACCGAGGAAAAGCGACGCCAATACAAATCCATGTTTATCTTCTCCGTCCGTCACTTTCCTTCTTTGCTAATAGTCCTTCAGCCGAACGTCCAGGCCTTTTCTTTGTGGTAGGAACCACTTCTGAACCGTGTCTCGGCCGCTTCTTTGGGCTCTCCGTCATGACGCTTTCTCTTTCTACCTGCGCTCTGCCTCTCGCTATGAGACTCTACGCTCGTCATCCCCCTCCCTTCTTGTTGTGCGGTAAAACGCGTCAGTTCCTGTGGCCAGCGCGGGAATGTCGCCGGCTGACAAGCAAAGCAAAAATGATATATATTGGAAAATGCCGCGGGATGTTAGAGGAGCCGATCGGCTTAATCAGCATTGTGTCATCTCCTCTAGTAGTGGCTTGGGTGAAACGGACATGTAGAAGTTACGCACTGTAGCTTTAAACATGTTAAAAGAAAATACATTATACAAATATGAAAAACGCAAACAAACAAAAGTAACAATTGCACGTTCAGCTGAAAGAATTCATGTCCAAAAAAGGATACTTATTCCCAAATAAGAATAAAATCTTAAATTTATTCAATGTTGGACATGTTTTATATTCCATAGAGTAACATGATTATAATGCAGCTGCAGTTAGTGACTCACTGGTTGCTCTTTGAACATAAAATTCCTCTCAAATTGTGTTGACTGTCATTTGAGACAGCTTCAGGGTACTCCTGGGTAATAGCTGATATTTTTTTTGCTTCATACATGATTTGACTCGTGAAGTCGACCGGTGCTTTGATTAGATAAAGAGTGGGTCGGCTGAGATTGAGAATTGAGAATCATTCCTCTACTGAACACACTGTCTTGCTAACATGAAATGTTAATTTGGCATGGTCATTGGTCATTATCAGTTTGAAGTAGAACAGTGCACTCAGGGGAGGACAGATCTCCATCATGCAATAGATGGTGAAGCACCTACTGCAATGCCACCACAGATGCAACCAGCGGAGATTTGCAAAGACTTTATAAACCTAATAAGGAAACGATAAGTCAAAACATCTCACGTTAAACATTGTGATTTAGGTGGAACATTTTATATATATGTATTCAGAATGGCATATGGGATAATAATATGGCATAGTATGACAACTGTTCAGGTGCAGAGGGTTTGTTTTTAGACTTGCAGTTTTTCAAGGTTATTTAAAAATTGTGAATCCCTGCATCCTCGAGCATACAGTCATAAATCTGCTCAAAACATAATAGGCTGATTGGCTTACGCCTGGCGGAGATAATTAGCATTATTGCTGAAGCTGAGACGCTGCTTGTGGGTGAAAGGGGGGACGAAGTGTCTTAAGTAAAACATGTTAATATCTTGAACTATTCGTCGCTCAAATGCAGGGTGTAGTTACAGAGTCACTTCAGTTCTTAATGATTTGATTGATGGAAATCATTATGGCAGCTTCGGTAAAAACCAAAAGTTGTGCAAGCATGTCTGTTCTGCCGGCTGCTGCCTGCAGTGTAACCATTAACTCCCCACAACGAGTAATTAAAGATATTTGACATGCTGTTGCCATGGCAACAAAGACGCATTGCTATCATAGTCAAACTGAATCAGGCTTTAAACAGCCACAATGACCTCAATAAATCCTGTGATTAGACCGTCAGTATATCAATACTGGCGTCGTTGTCAGTACACTGTGTACACTGACCATGTTTACATGTCGAGTGTAACAAAATATGTGAGTGATAAAATATGTTAATGACGTTGTGTGTTCTATTCATGTTCAGGTGTAACCTTCCACCGCTCTCAAAGGAATATGTGGAGGACGTGGGAACCAGAACACATCTGGTTACAGCCAACCCCAGCATCATAGAGAAAAGGTAACCAGCTCGCTAATCTTGTCTAAATTGAAATATATATAATGGGCAAGTATTTGTGTAACTCCTTTCTACAACGAGACAGTTTAGCATTAAAGTCATTAAAGGGCCAGTATGTACAATTTAGTGGCATTTTAAGGTGAGCTTGCAGATTGCAAACCCCCTGCCTCATCCTCCCACTCCAAGCGAGTAGGAGAACCTACAGTACAGCAGCCAGGAAACTCACCAAAAATGTTAAAAGCCGGATCTAAATCCAGTGTTTGGTTTGTCCGCTCTGGGCTACTGTAGAAACGTGGTGGTCCAACATGGCGGCCTCCATAGAAGAGGAGCCTCTGTCACTCTAAAGCAGTGGTTTAAATTCTTTGAGTTTTAAGTCAAACTCTTTAAGTGTTGAAATAAAGTTTTGGCAACCTATAATCCTTTGTTCGATACACTGGAATCTTTGAGATCTTTGAGTTTAAAAAACCCCCAAAATTCAGTATTTCAAAAATTGTTCAGTGAGCCCGATTTGTCATTGTTGTCATAGAAAGTACTAAATTGTTAACCATTATATTTAATGAATAAATATATGAAATAAATATATGTAAAAATGCGCACGTTACCCACATGTCACCCATTAAAGGTGACAAGTGACATAAATGAGAAATGGGTCATGGTATATTTTCTATCTTGTAAAGGGGAAAAAAATTGAGAACTTCTGCTCCAAGGTGACAAAAATACAACAAATCTTATTTTCAGGTCAGACAAGATATAAAAATTACACACATTTTTTTTTTAAGTGAAGTGAAATAAATTGAATTAAGTAAATTAAACAGAATTTCCTTTCTGCCTGTTCACTGTAACCGCTAAAATATCCACTTTATCTTAAAATAAAGTGGCAGGATCAGTCCATTCAGCAGTGACCTATTGTGTCCTGATCATGTGACAACACAGGAAACCCATTTCCTTTTTAGAGAAGCAGAAAAGGAAGAGGGAGCAGACAGCCGTGCAGATGAGTCAAACAGTCATCAGTGTGTGAATCTTGATCAGTTCACCTTCTTCTCCATCTCAGATTTCAGAACCTCCTGTGGTCCAGAAAAGGGTTTGTGGACAGTATGAAGGTCTACGGCTCCAGCTACATCTACATGCCAGCCTTCTCCATGAGGCCTGGCACCGACCCGTCTCTGCGGGCGTACTACGCCCTGGCAGACTCGTCCTCCAACCTCACCATGCTGTTTGCCAACCCCGAATTCCTGCGCACGGTGGGAAAATTCTGGAAAGGGCGCGGCGTGCACGCCAAACGCCTCTCCACGGGGCTCTTCCTGGTCAGCCTGGCCCTGGGGCTGTGCGAAGAGGTGACGGCCTACGGCTTCTGGCCGTTCTCCGTCGGCCTGGACGAGCAGCCGGTCAGCCACCATTACTACGACAACATCCTGCCCTATAAATGGTTCCACGCCATGCCCGAGGAGTTTGTCCAGCTTTGGCACCTGCACAAAAGCGGCACCCTGCGCGTAAGAGTGGGACGCTGCCCCCCGCAGGAGGGAGGGCGGCAGAGCTGAAGAGACAGCGGTCAGTTGAAGTTCAGTGGGCTACAGGAAGCAGATGAAGTCATTTTGGGGTTGTGTGAGGTGGCAGGAAGTCATCGACTTGACAAAAACGGGTGCGCCTAGGCACGGCATCTGTGTCGATACACACTCCTGCTGTCCCCCGCAGCCAATCCCTAATTATCATGAGAATGTCCTCCACCCAGGGACAGAACATACATGCAGCCATACACACACACACACACACACACACACACACACACACACAATGTAAAATATTCATACATTCCCAAAACTTTGCCATATCTCCTCCCCTTGTTTCTGAAATCTGTGTGTGTGCATGGATGTTTGTTTGTGGGAAGCCTCAGCTGGGACTAATGAAGGTGAAAGTGTGGCGTTTGGATGGGTGGGGTCGGGCGGGGGTGTTTTTTTGTGTGTGCTGACTACTGTATCTGACTGACATATGGGGCAGCTGGACCAAACCCCCCTCTGGGTCTTTGTTAAACAGAGACAGAAGGAGTGGAGGACAGGGGGGAATAATAAAACGCACTGAAAGACTGGCGAAATGAGAGGAACAAGGGAGAGATAATGGTGTCCTGGTACTTAGTAGCTTGAATGGGACTGAAATTTAATGGAGGAAAAAAAAAAGACTGGCAGGGGGGAGAGAGAGTGAAAGCTGGCTGGTATGTGCATGAAAGGATTTTCCTCTGCTTTTCTTCAACCAAGCGCTTGATTGGCATTCTCTGGTGCCAAATAGAGCTTTAGTTCAAAGCAGGAGCCATTAGAAATGGAGTCCTAAGTACTATATAGCCTAGAATGTTTAGCCGAGTTGCATTTTAACCCTTCGCTGAAAAGGGAAAAAAAAGTACACCCTGGTGTCCATGTTTTTGTTCACTGAGAAAACTCAGAAATTCAAGGCAACTGGCTTCACTAAATTATTGAGTTTTAAGTCAAACATTTGTGTTGTGAAGTAAACTAAAAGACATTTTGGCAATCTTTTGTTGAGATAATTAATTTTTCTTCTTCAGATAAAGTTGAATCTTGTTCACAGTGAGCTGTGAGCCTGATTTTGATATTTATTTAGGTGCAAAAAATGAAATGGTTGTAATTGAGAATATCAAAATATTGACTTTTCATTTAAAAGAAGAAAAGTAAATGATCTCAATCAAAGATTATAGGTTGGGAAAGGTTTGAAACAATTTTTTTGTTTGTCTAAAACTCCGAAGATTTAAGTTTTCTTCATAAAAAGACAAGTAATCTCAACAAGAGGAGACAAGTTGGGGAAACTTTTTAAAAGAAAAGTAAATAATCTCAATAAAAGATTGTAGTTTGTCTAAAACTCAAAAGATTAAATTTTTTTTAAGAAGAAAAGAAACTCATCTCAACAAAAGATTATAGGCTTTTTTTTTTAACTTAAGAGTTTTAGTTTTGATTTAAAACTCAAAACTTTAAGACAGCTGCCTTGAAAGTTTTCTTCAACTTTATTTATGGTTGTTTTGTTGTTTTTTTGTGTTTTTTTTACAGTCGTTGCCAAATGTGATTTTCGGGATTAATGTGAATCATATTTTTAGCTTCATCTGTGGCCATGAAGTGAAGGGAGAAATCGACATACATGATCAGAAAATGAACATTTGTTGCAAAAAAAATCACACATTGGTACCTCACCTCGAAGTGGACATCATCCCCGACTGACTGACTGGTACATTTCACTCAAAAGCAGGCTCCTTAGATTAAAAAGAAAAAAAAAAAGCCTGACCCACTTCTTTAGAGGGGCAGTAACCAAGTCATCTCTTGGTAACTGTACTTTACTTGCCAAGTGCCAAGCCAAGGGAACAGTGGTCTCTTTGATACACGCTCTCGCGCTGTCTTTGTGTTCTCAAATGGCGAGACACTGATAAAAAGACATGTAGTAGTGACAGAAGAAGACTTGAGGACTCAGTGTCACAAAGTGGCATTTTAATGGGTAACTTTTTTCTTTAGATGCAGGACAACTTATAGGGTAAATTGTGATTTATTATTCATGCGATTATTGTTGTTTCCATTTTGCATCGGAGTACAGGAAGACCTGAGCCTCTGTCCTGTGCTCCTTTTTATAATTGTGTTGTTTTTTTGGTTTTTTTTTTGTTGTTTTTTTTTACATTTTTCGCACACAAGGGAAAATAATAACTCGCTCATGTTGAAGCCAACACGACAGACACGACAGGTTTCTTTTTTGTACTTGCAGGCCTTGCGGATGGAAAAAACAGCGTACTTGATTTGAAATCGTTCTTTCTTTAAAATGTTATTTAATAGTGATAAATGTGATCGTGCCATATTAATGAGTGACTCGTGAACAGATGCGTCCTGTTTTGTACAGGACAAGCAGAGACAGGAGACGCTAGTTGTGTTCGTTCAGCAGGTTTTTCTCTCTGTTTATTAAACACAATTGATCTTCTTCCTTAAAACAAATTTACATTTCCAATTACAACACGAGGGTTCATACACTAAACTGCTGGACAAACATAAATGTTATGACCCTGATGAAGGCCTGAGCCGAAACGCGTTGGTCAACCAATAAAGCTGTTCCTAGTACTACAAGTGTTGCTGGAGTTTTACCTCTTTCCAAACATAAATGTTAAACAGAAACACTTAACTGACCAAAGTCTATAATGGGCTGGAAAATGGCCCTTTGGGCCAATGGAACATTTTTCGGGCTAGCAAAACAGGAGCTAGAAAAAATCCACTGCAGTAGGTGGGGAAATTTCCTCGACTGACCCAACCAACTACTTTGTCTTTTAATGTCATTAGAAATACGTTGTGATGTGATTTGACACACTACTAACCTGACGGCCCATTACTCCAAACCCCAAACGTCCTGTTGGACTGAAAACAAAAGCCCATTGCTCCAAAGGTCTGTTGTTCCGAAAATACACAATTTCCCTTACGTGTTCTTGCTCTTGATATCACAGTATATTTGGACCTACAGGAAAGGACGAAGTCGAGTTCTCTTCGTCAGGTGACTCTCGTCGTCATGGTAACAACAGTCAGATTCACATTGTGAAACGGTTGTAGTTTGATTAGGTTTAGGCACCAAAACTATGCGGTTAGGTTTAGGAAAAAAATATGGTTTGGGTTAACTTAAGTACGTTAGCTACATCGGTTAAATTACCGTTAATTAGTGTGTATTTTCAGAACAGAATCTTTTTTTAGAGTAATGGGCAAATGGGCATTTGGTCCAAAGACACATTTTTTGGGCTATTGGCCTTTCCTAATAACGGACCGCCAGTATAATGGCACAGCACCAACTACTACAACTAGCACTCACCAAGGTGGATACTCCCCGTCCGGCCTTTTTCACAGATAAAAAACTAAAGTAACACCTTGTACTCAAGGTACTGAAGATGTCGATAAGTTAGTGCTTCGTGGTTTTATCCACTCCCTTGTCTGCTAAACCTAGTGAAGTCCAGTGCCTTTGAGATGTATGAAGGCAAAAAAGATCATTCAAACACAAGATATTTCTAACACATCATGCTCTTAAATATGTTTGATTTTCTTGGTCGTACTCGGCTCTGTGGATCAGTCAGTCATAAATGTGATAGTGACCCCTGACGTCATGTAAAATTAACTTAAAGAAAGCTACCTGTACATGTTGGACGAAGTTAATGAAGTGAAGTTTTCCGGTCCAAATGCACATGTGGCTCCTCGAGACTCAGAACAGAACCTGATGAACACTTAGACCAGTTTGTTTTACTTATTGTGATGTTTCTTATTTTGCACCTTTTTATTTTTTTCTCTCCTGCCCAGTATTGTGAATGAATGAGATGTGACATAGTGTGAATTTTACGTAAGCATGATGATTTTTAATGTATATGTGCTTTTGGTACACAGATTTGTATCTATTTCCATTATGTTTGGATTCATGCCCTCATTCCATCCCTATCTGAGTGCTTAAAGAACCACCGCAAAGCTGAGATTTCTTATCAAAAGGGAGATGAATCTGTCATGTAAATATTGGTCTGTTAGCATTATGACCATTTAGTTTTAGATCTCCAGTCCTTCTTTATAAGTATACTTTTTCAGAGGCTACATGTGGACTTCATTGAGCCCATCAGATCCAAATTAACTGCAGCTGCTGGAAACAGAAAACATCTGAATCTTTGGCACTGTGCTCTTCCTGCTACAACCTGCACAGCTTACAGTCACATACCCTGTGCAACTTCTAACTTGATATTTAAAACACTGACTCTTGACATCATGCGTTTTTAACCATTTCTATTATCTGTGATTTTTTACATTCCAATCACGTTTCGTATCAAGTGGTTGAACACGCCAAGATGTATTCTACAGTTTCCTAATCATCATGCTTGTGTGTTTTGTTTTATCACATATTAATAAAATGTATAGGAATAGTTTGATATTTTGGGAAATGCATTTATTTGCTTTTTTGCTGAGACTTAGATGGAGGGGGATCTGAATGTGGCTCTCAGCTCAGTATGTGCAAGAGGCACCTCCACAGTTGGAAATCGGGAAATCTGATGCTAACGGCCATAAAACCGGAGATGTGGTTTGTTTTTTTCTGGTCGTCCCTTCTCTCTGAGTTTCCTGATTGACAGATAGCTTTACTTGTTGCTAAAGTAGCTACGTTAGCTGGGCAGCGGGAATGCTGGCAGGGAGTGGCGCCAAAATGGGCACTAGAACCAGAGTCAGGGCAAGTGGGGAATCAGCTAACCATTAACATTAGCTGCACAGCAGACTTAACTAGCTGACAACAGCAGTTAACTACTTTAGCAACAAGTAAAGCTATCTGTCCATCAGGAAACTCCAAGATCTGAGGGAAGACCGGAAAACATTTTCTCCATAAAATATCATCAGGTTTCAGTGAATCAGTGAATAAGGTTATGAAGTTAGACTCCAGAGTTGCCTCTTGCTCATGCTCTTGCAGAGGTCCACCTGATGGGAGCTTGGTGCTCTTGGCTAGATGATAAGATTGATACCAAACTCATGTCTGTCTGTCTGTTAAATATACAATTCTAGCTAGCAGCCAGTTAGCATAGCTTAGCAGAAAGGCTGGAAGTGGGGGAAACAGGTAGTGTTAAAAGCTTGATGTGAACGCGTTGTGAGAGTACTGACGTGTTCCGTCTATTCAATCCACACCAACTCTAACCTCCCGTAGGCCGCCACTGTCCTCAGAATCAGCTGTCCGTCAGCAGCAGGTTGGGAGGAGCAGAAACTTTCCTCACCAGGCTGACTGTGAACATTATGCTCATCACAATGCTTAGCTAAGCTAACTAGCTGATCACTGTTGTCATAGTACTAAGTCCCACTTCTTTTTGCTCTGTGTACCAATAACTAGCTAGCTAATGATTGATACAGATTAGGTAGTTATGTAGCATTGTGCTAACATTAGCTAACTTAAGCTGCACTGTGTATACTGTATGTGGCTTTTCCAGGTCCACCAGCAACAGTTTTTAACCATCCTCAAAATGTGTTTTTCTTTTTTTAACATAGATGTGCCTGCAGTAGAGCATAGCATATCTAAGTACAGGAAACAGGAAAGGAGAAAGCTGACTGAGTTCAACTGCTCAACTGTTGTTGGAACACAGAGCAAATAAGCAAAAATAAGCACATTTCCCAATATGTCAAAGCATCTCCCTGAAGCTGCCAGTGTTAAAATGACGCCCACGGGCAATAAAAGTGGAAGCAAGACAGAACAAATACAGCATGGCACATACACAACAGCGGTATTGTCATCCGTTTTCTTTCCTGTTCCTGCCAACTGGTCACATTTATCAAGCTGAAGTATGTGTGGCTGCAGGGTGACCAATTGGTTAGAGTCTGATCATGGAACGGTCACATGTTTGATCCCCGTAGCGGCCGTATTATTTGGCTGCACTGAAAAACCTGCCACTGTGTTTGTGTCAAATTATCAGTTCTGTCGCCTTCTTTCACCTCGTGATGACGGTGCCCTCTACTATTTGGCCTTGTTAGCAGGAAAAGTTGCTTGTGGTAATGTCTTAGAGCAGGTTTAACACAGCAGAGAGTCTCAGATGTAGAAGTGTCGGCAGCCAAGTTTTTCTGTTATGTCTTCGCCTGCAGAGTGTGACGACAAGCTGTATGACAAAATGACATGACAAACTCAATATAAAGTGGGTCAAATAGTAAATGCAAGTATATGTTGGCATTTGTTTTAATCTGATGAAACTACTGAACAAGTTAAAGCCAGTATGTGTAGTATTTCTTTATGTGATTATCGTGTCTTACTAACACTTTTTGTCATTGTCTGTGAAAATAAGATAATCCTGGTGAATATTGGTGCAGCCTGTGTGTTGCTTTCAGCTGATTCATCTCTGTACTTGTACTCTCAGTGGCATACGTTGCTGTATTTTCTACTTCTAACACTGGGGGCGCCAAAGTTGTGAATTTTAAAATTCTACACATAGTGGCTTTATAAAAAAAAATGTAAAAAACACTCTGTTTTTATGTATTTGTTTGCAATTTATTTTAAGTTACACTATATTCTGATTCTCTGATTAATAAGTGACACAATTTTAGTTTTGGTGATGCAGGAAATTAGGTTAAAACAAATACAAGTAATCATTTGTAAAAAACTGTTTGACTCATTTTTATCAACACCGGTCCAGAGAGCTCAACTTTCTTACATATTTAAATATTTGATGTTATGCCAAGCTTGGTTACTTTGAATAACAAAGTGTAAATGTGCTTTATTTGCCTTGACTGACTGAATTTGTTACAAAAAAAAGATGAAGGAAAAAAATAAAAAACTTTTTGGAGGGACTGCTGTTTGCGCCACCCCGACTGTCACCTCCTCTGCTCATTCATCTGATGTGACTAACCCTGCCTGAGCATGTTAAAAATAAATCAGAAGTGCAGTTCAAAATGGACGAAACCAATTGTATGTGCCACCTGGATTAAACTGTGAAGGATACATAAAAAAAAATTTAAAAAAACGATTGAAAACAACCATATCCATATACAAGGCAAACACTGGTATCCAATAAAAGAAGGAAAATAAACTAATGCTTTCAGCTGTGTGGTCTTCTTTCACGATCGCCAGATTTGTAGTTGATATAAAACAAATGTGGAGCACATATGTTTGAAATTCTACTTTTCTCGTGTTAGAAATATGAATGATTTTTGCAGTCTGTTCATACCGTTCCTGCGTTTTCCTCTTTGTGTGGCTGCACAGGAATTTCTCTGCCCGTATAGTTTGTTTAGTGGTTATGAATATTTCTGCTCCCGGGGAATGGCATCAGAAGAAACCCCTCTGCTTGCCACAGCCGTGTGTGTCTGCATGGCCTGTTTTCTGGGCCATGAATTTTTAAAGATGTGTCAGCAAAAGCTGCACAACTGTCTCCCAGGCCCCTGTTCCCCGCTGGACCGTTCAGCTTCACATGCGCTGTATTTATTTATGATCAAGGCCCTAATTTGTCTATCTGGTGTGCAGAGATAGCTAAGAGGACGGAGCACATTAAGGATGGTTGAGATTTAATTAAGGAGGTTTGAAGGAAATGGGTGAGTGTGTGTTTGCAGGCTGCTACATGCAATAGCTCCTGTGATAACTGGAAAGAGAAAGTATACCTTTTTTTAAAACTAAGAACTAGACAAGTCTTGAGCAGTTTCTATGAAGTTTGACAGGTGACATTTTAACTCATTCGCTGGACGCTTCGGAAAAGTATTATCTCAATTAAACTACATGTCATAAATAAGTCTCTGTGCACCTCCTGTATGGCCCACGTGATGTAAAGGCAAATGCAAATGAGGCAAATGATCATATATTAACAAAAATTATTGTATGTACAGAAGCAACCTGGGAAGGGGGCAGGATACTACACCGACTGGCAAAATTATGCCATCTGTGAACCATATTACGGGAAGGCTCTCTCATCTAAACGAGATCTCACCAGTTTATTGCTTTACACAGACTCTTCAACCACTCCTTCTGTTCTTACCCGTCAAAATAAAAGCCCCAGACAGTGTCACTGCTCTGCTAGCTGCTTGATCAGCGCACTGCTGATGTGATTGGTTGCTCTCAAACATCAAAATTATCATACATTCTGCCTTTTTTGGAATTATTTATTTTATATCGTACAGATGTTAAAATTATGGCACAAATACAATATCGCACATCTGGCAACACTGTCCAGCACATTTTCTGATCAAGTGACTCGGGATGAAAACTCAAACTTAAACCTGTCAAGAATTTAGAGGCCATTTCTGACATTTTATTTCTCACCTATTTTTATATGCCAGGCAAGACATGTAGCAGTCTGAGGGCAGACATGCCTCACTATACTATTTCTCCACTTGCCAAGCCCATCTCGTATTTCTATTCCTGGCGACCGAGCCTACCCATAGAAAGCAGCAAATGTTAAAACTTGAGTGGGATTAAGAAACTCTCCGTCTCTCTGGCATGCACACAGCCTCTGCACTATTAAAGCTTATAATAGCAACTCTGGACATGGATGAGTGTTTTTTCCTCTCCACAGCAGAACCCACTCAACATGTTGGACACTTCAGCTCAAGAATCTACAATTTCACACGACATGAACCTGAATATGAGGAGCTGTGCGCAGTCTTGATGCTTGCAGAAGGAATAGCTACTCTGAATGGCTATTTCTGTCACAAAATCCAATTAATTAGGTTTCATTTTCTTGGTTAATTCTTGTTACAGATGTGGTGCAAATACAGAGCTGGAGTCTAGAAGAGACTGGTGCTCTGTTGTAAGTGGTAACTGGACGGTGAACCAGCTGTAAACACTATTTTGGATGATCAGATCATCTACTTTAAGTCCATAATGAAAGAGGTTCTGAGCAGCCGTCTGGCTACGTCTTGTTTGCTTTCTAGCATCACTGGTGTTCTTAGTGGATGACTGCTTGTCTTTAGAACCATCCCGCATGTACACGCACAATAAAAAGTTCAGGTTTTTTCCATTCTTTTGTGTTGCCCGGGATCTCAACAGATGCCAGTAGATATTCACTTATAACTGCAAACAACATGCCAACATGTATTAAATCCTTATCATATTTTAAAGACATGCAGAAGTCATTCAGTAAATTATTTACGCTGAGGAACATCGATTAATTAATTGATTAAAAGGAAAAGCGCTTTCATAATCTACACCACAACCCACTTTGTTGCTCTGTTGAATCAGCCGCGATGGTCAACAGATTCAGCATTGCACAAGTGCCGGGAAAAAACATCTGGCTCTGCTCCTCTGCCATGATTACCAGCATCAAACTGATGAAACTTCTGTATGTGGAATATTCCTTTGTTACAGGGAAACGAAATGACTTTGCGTGTAAAGTATATCCTATCTTGTATATAAATAATTGTCACAACCTGGCTCCAGAGGCCATGACTCATGCTGCAACCCATTGTATTCAGAAAAAAACAACCTACAACACAGAAAATGCCGGTTGAACTTTTATACAAGTCGGAATTCCAAGTCAGAGACTCAGACATAAATGCTTCGGATGTCATGTACACAATGAACAGTTTGTTATCTCCTCTTCCTGTTTCTTGGGAAGTGCGCTCATCTTTTAAATGAGCTGCTGTAGATGGATGTAAAGTTCACTTGCCAAACAAACCATGTTTTTCCGAGCAGATGCACTGAGACGCGTTTAGACTGGAAGCCAGGAACACCAGCACAGAGCAATCGTCGTCCAAAGAATGCAAACTGCCATATGCTGCATTTCAGTCAAAATCGGAAAGTCGGAATTTCCCAGTTAAAATTTCCAACTGCCGACCTAAAAGCGTTCCAGGAGCCAAAAGCAAACAAACAACATGGCTGACAGTGACAAATTGATGAGTTTCTCTGGCAAGCGCACACACAGTTCAACCCGCAGCGGTGCAGCCCTCCTCGCACAAAGGGAACAGAAGAGGAAAAATTATGCTTGAGGTAACAGACACCATTGGACATTTCATTTTATCACAGTTAATAACATCGGTGACATATTTTGACACCAATTTACATGCAGGACAGGTTATACTATATGATATTGTGTATTATTTTGGCTTCCACTGATGCTGCCATTGTGTCCGGATTTACCCCACGTTCACAAGCAGGGACTCAAACTTTTGAGTGGTGCTCAAGGTCTGACTTGTCTGGAATGCAGCATCACTCCTGCTGCCAATTAACCTGCACGCCTGCAACTCATCCACTCATCAGGCTCCTGCAGTACAAATAGCTCTGCTCTTCACTACTGTTACTGCTACTGCCAAGTTTGTTGCTTTTTTTTCTTTCTTTCTTTCTTTCTTTTTTTTTTTTTTTTTTTTTTTGGTAAATCCCCTTTGAATTGTTGATAGCTTTGCCTGAATCCAGCTCCAGCTGCTTTCAGGTCAAAAGTTGAAGCAATTTACTGAGCAAACTGAGACTAAATCCAGATAAAATAAAAAACTCATGGAGAGTTGTGGTCAGTGGGATCAGTGGTGTAGGGTGTGGATGATCGTGTTAGTGTTGAGTGTTTTAAACTGCAATTAAAGTAAATAGTAGAACTGAATACGATCTAAAGCTGCAACATCACAGCTGCCTGTGAAGGAGAGAGACTGTGAACACCTGGGAACTGATGGTTCCAAGCCCCGCCCACCAGGTATCTGAAAAACAGGAAGACAAAAGAGTTTTACTTGATGATGGCACTAGAGGAGAATCCATCCAACATCTGTTGACACTTTTCACTCAACGCCACAAACATCAACTTCATGACAGCACTAAGGGAAAGTTCATGAATGTCTGTGCAAAATTTCATCTAACAGTTACTGAGAGTGTGCATGGCCAAAATCCATCAACATTCATTGAAACTTAAGAAGGAAGAAATGTACTTAAAATTTAATTTACCCAGTAATTGCTATTTGATGCTCTCTATTATGACTGAATCAGTACATTATGTAGCCCACAGCAGTACAGAGCAGGGCGTTTTAGTGCCCCGGTCAGATGTGCTGCAGTGCTATTAAGTATCCGCAGTTAAGCACAGGCTGAGTGAGTCTGAAGGACGTCTCTGGAATTGATCAGCAGTGTAATGCCGCTTTAACGGTGGCTAACATGCCTCTGGATGGTATTCTGTTACAGGCACAAACACACACTCACACAGATACACATTACTGACCCACACAGAGTTTTGACCATTAAAACAACGGGGTTTGGAAGTGATCTCAAGGATTTCCCCTAAATTCCAAACCTCCACTTCCTTGCAATCGGTCCTGCCAGAGAATATTTCACCATCCAGATGTTCTCTTCTTTCCACAGCTGTACTGATTACTGCACTGTTTCTAACATGCTTGCTGTAACTAACAGAGGACTTCACTGCTTGGCTGTGGTGCAGCATGTGATCTGGTCTTTAACGTGCATTAGCGGATGCATAAACGGGAAAGTGACCCTGGCATAAATGAAACCTAAACCTCAAAACGCTTTTTAAAACAACACAGAAACAACCACACAGCGGCAGATTAAATTACAGGGGGAAGCACTCAAGCACATAGACGTGTAGCTGACTGTTGAAAGTGTCTGCGAGGAGAGCGAGCTGAAGAGAAAGCGGACAGCGGTTCAAGAGGAGAAATCAATAATGAGCTGAACTGCTCCATCTACAGACCTCCTACGTACACTGGACACAGAGTTCACCAGGGAGAGACAGAAAAAATGTTTTTAATGTTAAAATGTAACATTAGAGACAGATTTGGGGAGTTATGATTACAAGTAAAGAACACAAAATATACAGATAGCTACAGTTACATTTTAAACAGGTATTTATTTGCCAACCCTTCCCCTTTTTTTTCCTTTTCTGGCACTGTGCAGCCCATAAGCACATAAGCCCTTCAACTATAAAAGCCTGGTCTATCCAGTTCTTGTTAATAGATCCATGCCCCAACCCGTCCTCCTCAGTGAGTGACAGACAGAGAGAGAGAGATATGGAGGAATACTAAGGCAAATTTAAGACGTCCTTAAAGTGATACTCCACCCAAAAAGGAATATTCAGGATCTTCTTTTTTAAAAGTGCAACCATTTGTACGTGCACAGTGCAAATGCAAAAAATTTGCAAATGTCCAGCAGCTGCATCTTACTGTATTCCGAACAATGTCTCAAAATTAACCCGATTGATGCCCCTCCAATCATTCTGCTTTTCTGGGGTCAGGTCGCGGTGGAAGCAGGTCGCTCTCCACAGCAAAACTCTCCAGTTCTTCCTGTGGGATCTTGAGGCATTCGCAGTCCAGATGAAATATGTAATCCTTCCAAGTAAATTCTGAATCTACTCTCGGGATCTCCTCCCAATTGGACATGCCTGGAAATCTTCCAAAGGGGGACATCTTCCAGACAACAGGCAACAAAAAAAAACAATCCATATTTGACATCTGGGGTCTGGATGCACTCATGCCATCATTCATTAAGTATAGTATCTCAGCGGATGGATATTTCTGGTTGATGGTTAATCGATCATTTAACTGTGCGTTATAAACAGACCACAAAGTGAAATACTTTGCTGCCCAGTCTGTCTTGCCATGTAGAGTCCAGTCTCAATCACGCTCTGCTTGTTTTGGCAAACAGAGGCTCACTGTAGCCATTTTATATCACTCTTCTTCTACTACTGGTGGCATTACTTTTAGAGGAAACTGCCAAGGAAAACTCAGCCAGAATAAGCTAGCGAGTGTCGAGGGAATCAAAGACATTAACACAACTTTTCAAGCCTGGTAGAGTTCAGAGGAAAGGAGGCTGAAGGGGACAGAGGAGGAAATGTAAAGATATGATTACAGAGCCAGACAGTGTATTATTCTAAAGAATGTTTTTGAGATAAAAATACAAAAACAAGGCATGCAACAGGAATCTGTTAACCAAAGTATATCTAATAGTGAAATGTTTATTATCAAAGATTAGAGAGGAAGTAGAAGAGTGAGAAAGAAATACCAAGTGAGTGAATCAGGGAAAGTAGGTGGAAAGGAAGAAAAAGGATGACGAGTAAAGAAAAGAGGAGCACCATATTAGTAGTTTGACCATTTTCTATAATGAGTCTCTAATGAGTGTGAGCTTCCCTCACTCAGTCAAAATTCATTAATCTGGAATTGTGCCCCTTTTTAATTCAAAGATAATAACATTGGATATTTTAATGGTGCATATTTTGATCAATGAACTAGGAATGTCCCAGATTCAGAAATCTGTTCAGCTTATACCATTGGCAGCTTGTATCTAACACTGCTGTTACCTACTTTTAGCGAACACTACAGTTAGACAACACTACAGTTAGCCACTGTTAGCAAACACCGTTAGATAAGACTACAGTTAGCCACTGTAAACACTACCTTTAGATAACATTACAGTTAGCCACTGTTAGCAAACACTACCGTTAGATAACATTACAGTTAGCAAACACTACCGTTAGATAACATTACATTTAGCTACTGTTAGCAAACACTACCGTTACCTACTGTTAGTGAACACTACCATTAGATAACACTACCATTAGCTACTGTTAGCGAACACTACTGTTACATAACACAACCATTAGCTAGTTTTTGCGAGCACTTCTGTTAGCTAACATAGCCGTTTTCTACTGTTAGTTAGTTATTATCTAATGGTAGTGTTTGCTAACCGTAGGTAATGGTAAAGTTCACTAGCATTAGCTATTTTTAATGAACACTACTGTTAGCTACTAATATGTAACATCACAGTTAGCTACTGTTAGTAAATGCGACCATTAGCTATTGTTAGCTAACACTGCTGTTAGCTACTGTTAGCGAACTACCTTTAGCTACCGTCAGCTAGTTAATAAGATAGGTATTACTACATGTAAGTGATAGTTAGGACCGCTAGCCTAAAGATGGGAGAATTTAAGATTTTGCAAAGTTTGGATACTTGTGTAATACACTTTTACTATATAAAGTTGGCATAGGAAACATGGAGTTAGGAACTGTTAATCTGTAACAGATTTTCTCTAAATCAGGTCCTAACCCTAAATACCATGTTTACCAAACAGTTAAGACAGGATCTGCAAGTTAGGACTTTTCTGTAATATGGTTCCAGATGTACTACTGTATACATCTATAATGTAGCAATGCCTGCAAGCTAATTCAGGCAGTCAGCTCGAG
>JAJHUR010113104.1:29815-52258 GCA_027495735.1 Lutjanus campechanus | reverse complement strand
CCTTTAGATAACATTACAGTTAGCCACTGTTAGCAAACACTACCGTTAGATAACATTACAGTTAGCAAACACTACCGTTAGATAACATTACATTTAGCTACTGTTAGCAAACACTACCGTTACTTACTGTTAGTGAACACTACCATTAGATAACACTACCATTAGCTACTGTTAGCAAACACTACTGTTACATAACACAACCATTAGCTAGTTTTTGCGAGCACTTCTGTTAGCTAACATAGCCGTTTTCTACTGTTAGTTAGTTATTATCTAATGGTAGTGTTTGCTAACCGTAGGTAATGGTAAAGTTCACTAGCATTAGCTATTGTTAGCTAACACTGCTGTTAGCTACTGTTAGCGAACTACCTTTAGCTACCGTCAGCTAGTTAATAAGATAGGTATTACTGCATGTAAGTGATAGTTAGGACCGCTAGCCTAAAGATGGGAGAATTTAAGATTTTGCAAAGTTTGGATACTTGTGTAATACACTTTTACTATATAAAGTTGGCATAGGAAACATGGAGTTAGGAACTGTTAATCTGTAACAGATTTTCTCTAAATCAGGTCCTAACCCTAAATACCATGTTTACCAAACAGTTAAGACAGGATCTGCAAGTTAGGACTTTTCTGTAATATGGTTCCAGATGTACTACTGTATACATCTATAATGTAGCAATGCCTGCAAGCTAATTCAGGCAGTCAGCTCGAGCTGCATTGTTACACATGAGCCATGACGCACTCTCCTTAATAATATACCAAACACACCCTCCCAATTTGACGGTCTATTTAAACTGCAAATAAGTCCAATCTCTCCTTCTGTTTGTCAGTGACACTGCCCTGCTCTCCATGCCAGCATCCACCTGCAGGCTCCAGCAGAGGGTTTAAAATATTACTAATTAGTGATTAAATCTGAATCTGGCCACCAACCTTTAAGTTCTGCTGCTGTAATAAACATGAATTCTCTGACTGAATTATATTTATACTGTAAATGTTACTGGGAAAGGTTTTCCTCCCCTCTTCCTGAATACAAGCGGTGATTACAGAAGATGAGAGGGTTGGCATAGGGAGAACAAATTAACGCAGTGTTTCTGCCGGGTCACCACAGTGTTCTCAGCTTATGTAAATTCATCCTTCTGTGCAAACCAGTCTCTCAAGTAGACTAGCTTTGTCAAGATCTAAAAAAAAAGGTGCTAAAGGCTTATTCTGCCTTCTATGATTTAGATTTCTCTTCATTGCTAAGACAGCAACAACTGAACTATGATCAGTCTGAACAATATATCACATCGGCTGTCGAACAACAGGATTTCTTCGTAAACAAAGGTCAGTATCTTGAAGTAAGGGAGAGGAATGGCCGGACGTTTCACCAGACTAGACGCCCATGCGTGCTCAATCTCAATAAACCTCAGAAGTGGCTATTTCCTGTTCCATTTCCATCATTTTCTGAAGTTGCGGATGCGAGAGCACCTTTCCTCTCACAGATGTTTGTATCCTCCTTTATCTTTGCTCTGAACCTCCTGTTTCATGTAAATAAACTGTTCTCCACTGTGATGTTTTTTTTTCTTTTGACTCGTCAAAAGAAAGTTTCCATGGTAGAACTTTGAATTGGATCAGCTGAATGTATAATGTATAAACTATCAGGGTGACAAATGCTGCACTTAAGTGGCATAATATACTAATGGACTCTGCAGTGCTGCTGCTATTTACATGCGCATCGCAGGCTTTGCATTGGGCGCCAAGTGCCAGACGGGGCACCAAAGCAGCCTCTCACAGCTCAAACTACTGCATTAATAAACTCCGTGGGGATGGCCTCGTCCTCGGCCGACATTACTGCCATTAGAGGCTGGAGCAGGCTCAGTTTTAAAACTAGAGTGAAGATACCAGGCACGGCGCCAGGATTTTCAATTTTGGGTGGGCCACAGTAACTTTGGTTGAACCTTTTAATTCTTTTAAAAGTTAAGTGTTTCCAACTGGCAGTCTCACTTTAACAAAAATGACTGGTATCATGCTGTTGATTATGACACTTTTAGAATCTTTTTAAGAAACACTTTCACTGCCAAGATAGCTTATGATTTCACCACAGCAGTTTGTATTAATTTCAAACAGCGGAGGATATCTCATTACCTGTATTACCACTATGGATCCAGTAGATCAATACATCAATTCATTAAGAAGTGGGAGAGCTACAATGACTTTTAATAGGAGAGAGAGCGGTGCGCTGCGCTGTTCATTCATAAACTTGATTGTCTCTGCTGTGAAGGTAACCTGAAGACAATCAAGTCAGGCAGGAATATTTAGCTCTACCTCCCGTATTGTCTACATTTTCTAGAAGTTCTAGTTTCGATGAGAAATGCATTTGCAGGTATACAATAAGAAAATAATACGCTTTGTATTGTAAGTGAGTGAGTGTAACATGTCTGGGGTGACGAATGATGGCCCGTTGTGATTGGTCCAGGCCTCACATGTGATAATAGCTGAATAAACAGAGGCACCTTTGTCTTTCAAAAATGTAAGTGCACATGTGAGGAATGGAGTAAACTTTTGTCTTCATCTGCTCAAACATAAGCTGCAAACTTTAACATGTCCAGCTAACTAGCTTGCTAGTTGCAATAACATTACCTCCAGACAAACCGGCGATACCACTGTGTTTGCCAAACTCGTTGGCAAATACATACTCGGGATTGAGGAGGACGATGTGGGCTGTGGCATCATGAAAGTAAGCCGTGGACAACGCCTCACTCTCTGGCTCATTGTCTTATGTCTAAGCTGGGTTACATTAGCTGTTATTCCAGCTGGTCTGGCTGAGTGACTGCCTCAAGGTATTTCTGTATTTCTGTATTTCTGTCATCTACCCTATGTGTCGTATTTCACCATCTGCACTGAGAGCAGGCAGGTGTTGGCTATGAGAGAAGAGGGATTAGAGTTTAGCAATATATTTGTCTAGTGGCAGTAAATGTACAATTTGCTCATGAAAACACTGCAAAAGAAGTCCAAGAAGTTCCAGCCACTGGGTAAAGTGAAGGTAGAGTCTGTTAAACCGGAGTAGAGAGAGCTGATCTCAGGCTGTGGAGCAAACTCTGCTCTGCCTAGGTTTCAAAATGTGGATAAATGACTTTTAGCGGGCACCAGCCTCATGTTTTTGTGCATATTGTTAAAAAAAAATAGACCTGAAGTCTAAATAAATGTTTCAGCTTGTGTGTTATGCCCATTAGACACAGCTGAGACACCAGCTGGAGCAGACAGCTGCACAGATAAAAAAAAAAAGTGTTGCATGAGACGTACGAGTGAAAAACGTGTCTGACCCGCATGGGTTGAGACTGGGGTTAGTCTTAAAGTGATATTCCACTTTGCAGGATTAACCCACGTAGTATATACTCACCACCCTGTCGATGTGATGGTAGATGAAAATCTTCAATTTCCAAAACAGTCCTGGAGTTTTAGGAGGAACAGGATAGCAGCCTCGTCCAGTACAATGGCAGTGAATGGTGACCATCGATAAAACGTTAAAAATAGCACACTAAACAAGCACAAAAATTCTCCATCCTGCTCGTGTGGTGTAATCCAAGTTTCCGCTAGCCGTGACATCGAAAATTAGCCGCAAAAGATGCAATTTACCCCATGTTTTTAGCTGAAATATCAGCCTTAGAGTCTCAACCCTGGGCTGCGTTCACATGAGCGAGTATGCGCGCCTGAGGTGGTTACGCGAGAACAATGTTTATGTCAGTGGATGTTTAGCTCAGTTGGTAAAGTACATGATTCATGAATATTACTTTTATGCGGCTGCTGGTTCGACTCCCACCTCCGGCAAAAATGCCCCCAAAATAACTTCAAAATCAAAATCATATTTAAAGTTATTTTTGGGGGGCATTTTTGCTTCAGTTGACAGGACAACCAAAGAGTAGACAAGAAACAGATCAGAGAGAGAGGGGGTGACAAGCAGCAAAAGGCCGGAGCTAGAAATGAGAGGGTACTTTTGTTTACTTCTCTGGGGAATCGAAGAACCAATTTCGACGTTAAACCTGCCACTATTACTGTGAACTGCACAGTGTGGTTTGACAGTTAGCAACAATAACTAAGGAGGGTGGGGTTAAGCGAAGGGTCAATTTAAATTAGGCAGGAGATGTATGCTTTTAAACTATGTGTTCGTGTACATGTGGCATTATTTTCTGAGGACGTGCACCACCATCATGCCCAGCAGATGCAGGATATACGTTGCAGCCATTATGCATAACACGTAGTTAAAAGCAGGGCACCAAAATGGCCAGCAGCAGTCCTGGGACTACCAACATATTTAGTATCCATGAAATGACATGAAAGACCATATCACAGTTCAGTCCAATCCATTTTTGCGGAGCCGAATAAAAGTTTCTTTTAAATGACGTTCTGTCTTTCCATTTTTCATGCTCCATCATCTATATTTAATTTTCACTGTTGATATGGGCCAGTACTCATATGCGCACACATGTGCCCTCACACACATGCACTGTGGCCCTGCCTGAGCTCTCTGGCAGCCTGTGAATGCACGGGGGAGGCCGAGGGAGAGACACAGACCCAAAGAGAGGCCGTGGGGACATGCAAATGCAAACATGTTTCCCCACCGGTGCCCAATGTCAGCTCTCATTACATCCAGCAGCCGGCTCCCCTGGGCCAATTAGGGTACGGGGCTGCACTCCTAAAAGCTGTGGGATTGGCCTGTCACTAGTAACCCCCTCCCTAGTGTTGACATTATGGAGGAATAATAAGGGAGACTGGTGGGAGGTGAGCGGTTACAGGAATGTTTCAATTAGTGAATGGAAAGAGAAACATGCTTCAGGAGATACTCTGTTAGCTTCTTTAAATACATTTTCAGTATCCAGCACTGGAAGAGTGAGGAATAATCATCACTGTGCTCGTATTTCCTTATTCTGAATTAAAAGATTTCACAAAATTGAATTTTTCCCTTCATGCAGATAACGCAGACATAAAGTGGGTTAGAGAAATCCAAGGGAGGGAGGGTGAGAGCTTCCTCTTTTATATCCCAATCGTTTAAAGAGCTGCCTACAGTGACTGTGAGCGGGTAAAAGTAATTTTAAAAAATAACTTTAGTTTTATTGTCAAACAGTTCATGGCAGGATCACAGCGTTGACTGGCAAACAATGAGAGCCCACTTCAGTATCCTTGTTTTTTTTCCGGTGTTTGTTTAATGACCTCTGAGTCTCCACATGACAAACGAGGGGATTTCAGTGAAATAAAATGATGTTGTTTCTGAAAACATACGAATAGACGGAAAGAAAAGAGCTATCATCTGTCACTCTCTCTGTCATATAGCTAGCTTTCCCTCCCTGGTGGCGTGCCATTTTCCCCTCCGTCCAATCCATAATGTATCACATTGCCAACAGGGGGGAAAGCAGAGAGCCTCTGGGATGTTTTCCAAAGAATGGAGGGTAATTTGGAGATGGCCCATGTGGTCCATTTGAATTGACTGGAAGGAGATGAGATTTAGGGGCTGCGGTACAACTTTGGCCACTTAGGAAAGGAGCTCATTTAGCAGATTGTGATTCTGGGCTGATAATTTAAACCAACGGGGTCTGATGGAACCAACACACACAGTAAAAAGACAAACAAGTTAAAGCTACTAGAATAATTTACCCATTCTTGAGAACTGGGACAAATCATGTCTTAACAAAAGAAAAAAATCCAACACTCTAATTCCTATTTTTTGGTGAAGATTTATTCTACAAGGCTGTGAAATGTGAAATGTTTTGGTTTGCTTTATTCTTTTTTATTTCTAAATTTGCTCTGTGCCCGAAAACACCCTCGACCCTGACAAGAATTCACAACTTCAAACAAGTTTAAAACCTTCAAAATCTAAAACTAACAATACCTACTGATAACACAGCCACAAAAAAGTGCTATTAGAATCATCTTTGTTTTAAAATGATTTTTTTTTTCTGAAACTATTCAGAAAATATGATTTAATCAGGCATATAAAGGGTTAGCTATACCACAAAATCCCCGGTCACACTTCCTGGTTTTAAAAAAGGCGGGAATACTGCTCAAGCACTGGTGAGATTTCTATTTTTCGACAGATTCATTAAATGATATTGCAATCAAATGCTTTTCAACTATAGCATATCAACGCCGTAGCCCTTCTAAATCACAGCTAAATAAGAATTTTTGTTTAAAAAACTGCACTTCGATTAGCATTAGCAACTCTTAGCAACTTTTAAAAAATGAAATGGCTGCTCACTACGACTATTCTGTGAAATTAAAAAATGAAACGCCGACTCCATCAGATTTTCCACTGATGGATTTGATGTCTACATTTAATAAAAAAATTAATAGGATGTCGGGCCATTACAAGGTTTAATAACCATGGTTATTAATGCATTTAGATGAGACTCTTGCAAGAGTTTCATCTTTTAAAATTTTCCCACCATAATTGAGAGTAAAGCTCAGAAGCCCCTCAAAATGCGGTTTTGTACCTATTCTGGGTATTTTATATCTCCAACATTCAGCTTCTGGAGGTCAAGATGTCTGGACGGTTTGTTCTTTTATCGCAGCAAATAGGACAGCGGGCAGAAGAGGGGGGGTGGGACAAAGTGAGATTGCTTCTCTGCCCATCAAGGTGTACTGTTCTTTCTGGACTAGCGTGACCCCTCTGCACCAGGACTGCCTGTATCTGAGTAAAACGACCTGGCTTGATGCCAGTCTTGGACAGACACTAGACATGGAATGAGACTTGCTAATTCAATTGCGGCACAGTTTGACCTTCATCAGGGCAAACGGAGAAAATCAATGTGGTTAAAAGCATTGGTAATTGGGGAGGAAGATGACAAAATGCAGCCGCTGACGTACACGTCGAGCCATCTGTCTGAGATCTTGACTGGCAAATCAATGAGCAGCACTCTAAGTCAGAGAGAGACGAGGAAGGAGAACTGGCTGCTGGTTATTTTTTTTGTATGACCACACCTTATTGGCTTAAAAGCTAAGCCATCCCTAGTGCTGTAGGTCAATTGTCAGCTATTAGAGAGGTGTCATATAGCTGTAAAAAGGCTATCTGCAGTGAGGTGGTTGCAATTAATGTTAGCTAACCCCACTTATCTTATCTACTGTCAAGTTTTCCAGTTTCACATTGCAGATAATGCAGTTTACTATGATCATGGTGACTGTTTTTCCATCATATGTTTTTCAAACAATGAAACCTTGATTTTGTTGTGCTTTATCATTGCTCATCATTCAGCTGACAAAATCTACAGTCATAGGTCAGTCCAACTGTTGCTACCAGATTTTTTTTTTAGCTTTTCTTAGCTAGCTAAGTACCTAGTACCACAGTCAGCAGCTAAAAAATGCGCACTGTTGCTACCAGATTTTTTCAGCTTTTGTTACGTAGTTAAAACTTATAGTCAGCTGCTAGAAATGAGGACTGTTGCTCGTAGATTTGATCAGCTTTTGCTAGCTAGCTAGGTAGTTAAAATCGACGGTTGTGGACTGTTGCCCACAGGTTCTTTTCAGCTTATGCTAGCTAGCTAGGTTGTTAAAACTTATAGCCAGCTGCTAGAAATGGAGACAGTTGCTAGCAGATTTTTTCAGCTTTTGCAAGCTAACTAGCTAGGTAGTTACAACTCACAGTCAGCACCTAGAAATTGGGACTAATAGTAGTAGGTTTTATCCGCTTTTGCTAGTTAGCTAGGTAGCTAAAACTCACGGTCGTCAGCTAACAATGTGATGAGATTTTTTCAGCTTATGGTAGCTAGCTAGGTAGCTAAAACTCACGGTCGTCGGTAAAAAATGTGGACTGCCGCTTGTAGATTTTTTCAGCTCAGGCTAGATACCTATAAAACTTACAGCCAACAGCTACATATGAGGGCTGAGGGCAAGGAGATTTTTTTCAGTTTATGCAAGCTAGCTATAAAAATCACAGTTCGCAGCTAGAAATGAAGACTGTAACTAGTAGATTTTGTCAGCTTTTGCAATCAAGGTAGCTAAAACTCATTTCGTCGGTTTCACTTTTTTTCCAGCATTTATTTTAGAATGGAAAGCCTGTAAATGTGTCTTAAATGTGTGTGTGATGTGATACATGATATAATGCTAAAAGACTGATTGCTATTTGTTGCAGGCAAATGGTTAAACATCCTCATGTACTGATTCACCATTTGTGTATAGGTTATATGCTCCTATAGAAGCCTACAGTGTAAAATAAAAATGTTATTTGTTCTGACATAGGATGGTGTGTGCCTAGAAAAACATACTTGGGCGAGCAACACAGTGATCAGATTTATGCTTTAATGTTTGTATTTTTGATCAGTAGGCTTTGCTGAGAGAAAAGGAATTGAAAATGAGAAATAACCACCAAGTTGTAATCTTAACTAACACAGGTTTGGCTTCCGAGTTCCCAGTTGGAAGTCAAAATTTCTGACTCAGAGAAGTGGAGGAACCTCACAAACCCTGACTTTATAATCCAGTATAACACATCAACAGTGTGAATGAAACAGTGTGTGAATTTGATATGCATGAATAATTCTTTACTCACAGTTTAAACACAGTCAATGTGAGCACAGGTCATAACTAGGTTAAAGGAGCATCTGATGACTCAGCTTCTGGGAAAGTCATTTATCGTGGAACCAGCGTGCAACCACAAATTCCTTGGGTTAAATCTGACGTTAGTCACATGTAATTTCTCATTTCTACCAGTATATCTGGAGTCTTTCCATCCTATTTATCAAATTAGTGCAAAAAAGACGGCACAGTAAGTAATCTTAAACCAACAACACTGATTTATAAAACTGCAGTTTATGTTGTGATTAAAAATAATCCAGAGCAGGTTCACTCTGCCGTTAAATGGATTGCTTTGGCATGCAGATATCCTGCACAGACTTGTACAGCATGCAGGCTCATTTTGTGATTAGAAGAATAACTTTGTTTCAGTGTGTGAGAATGTGGTGCAAATCCAGATTTGCCACCGTACAAATCACCCTGTCAATCGCCATCTTGTGACCTAAAGGCTGCAGTTCCTCTTAAGTCGTAATTAGTAGTGTGACCTTGTTGAATCATTTTGATACACAATTTTTTCATGTTGTGACTTTCTACTGGCCCTTGAACTCATCACTGGGGCAGAATCACAATTTGCATGCATGCATGCCAAAATTTTACACAGTAAAGACCTGATTTGCGTGTGATGAGCCCGGGGTTGTCCTCTGTTGGTGTGTGTGTGTTTGTACTTATTGCACGTTGTGCTCCAGGCAGCCTGTGGGTGGAGTGAACACTGCAGGCTCGTGCAGATGCAGCACATCTGCACCACCTAGATCGCTTGCACTTAAGATGGCTGTGGACCAAGCTCTGGTTCTCTCTTTCGCCGTGCCACAAGCACCCCATGTTTCAAGATTAAGCCAATAATTTCACGTGATCTTTAGGTTTTGGTGAATCTGTGCAGTTTAATCAAAGTTTTGAAAAGGCTACCTGATTTGTTATAAACATTTTTGTATCATCAGTCGCAGCTTGCTGCAGGACAAGTCAGTAATTGTTCATATTGATATTATCCACTACATAATCATCTGCTCTTTAAAACATTCTCACCTTCACATGATGTCCATTTGCTTTAAAAGTGTAAAGGTTTAAGTTTGACATAAAGAAATTGAAGAAGTATACAGTCCAACACAGCCAACGTCACAGCTTGAACAAAATGAGTGAATCAATAAATAACTTCTAAACAACTTTAGCATAATTTTTCTTTTTAATAAAAGGGTGGTGCTGGCTCCCGAAGACAGTAAAAGTTGTCAGATATGATGCTGTGTTTCTGCCCGTTGGAAATTCTTTGACACCCAGTTAAATTAAGCGTGACAATTAACCTGCCATGGAGCAGGTTAGTTCAGAGGTATCAGTCACCATGGTTACTGAACAGGGATACCTACAGTATAAGCCTCAGCCTCAGGCAACCTTTATCCAGGTTGATTAAATCAGCTATAAAAATCACCGTTCTTTAACTAATTCTTTTCCTGATGATGTTCTTTATGAGCGATATAAATTCTCAGATGAGGGAAGACGTTTTCTATGCAAAGTTTCTGAGCTGTACGTTAGTGATGCCACTCATATTACAGCTGCACAAACTGTGTGCATTGCGTTGTCACAGGAACCTCAGCTTGGTGATGCGGAAAATCCCTTTTCCCGTTTACTTCCAGTCATATTAACAATTTAAATTTTACACAGCAGATCACCCACACACTAAAAGAAAGATGAGGCAGGTACAGACACTTTGTATTAAAGCTTGAACCCGATTTGCTGTGTTTTGCTCTGCTGATATTAGCATGTCGGTGACCACCGTCGTGATACCCGCTATCTCTGACTGAGGTTTTAGGTTTTGTCAAGTCAGCTCATGCAAAGAAAGTCTGATTAAGTTGTGCTTCCTTTGTAGTGCAGCCCACAGAAGTTGGCGCACCAGATGACCACCTATTCCTGACTTGACTGAGTAAACAAAGCACACATTATGTTTTGGTTTGAGATGTTGGGGGTCTACTGTGACTTCTAGTGGAAGTAAATGTTGCTTACAGCACCTTTAAACCTTCAGTTTACCCGAAAAATTAAAAATCACTAAACTTGGAGACACATTGACATGACGTTAGTGCTTCAGTCAGGTGAAAGTGAAGTGGTTCAGTGAGTTCATGATGCAGTACATGAGACACTTTATTAATGGAGGGAAGGTGAATGACAACAGGCAGCAGTTTGTGGCTTCTGAAACATTACAGCAGCTTCCTTGCTGCTTGTTTGTAACCCAGAACTCAACAACAACCACCTGCAGAGAGAAAAGCCCTTTAATTATAATTACACTGACTCTCTTTGGAAGTGTGAATGCTTGTGTGTTTGTAGATGTGCGTGCACACACAGCCTGTGTGCAATTTGCATCCTTCAGCAGCATCATTTTTTCTCATTTTTCTTCCCTTTTTATGTTTTTTTTCTGAGCCTCCTTCCTCCCCCTCGTTAAATTACTGCTCAATCACAGGTATTGACGGGGAGATTTTGACTCCCACACAAGCTGCTGTGACTCATAACGTCAGCGCTGGAAGGCTTGCAGGCAGAGTTTGGAGAATAATGGCAAGTGGGTGGAAAGACGGGTAGGTGGGAGCGCAGGCAGGGGGTCTGCGTCTGACTGTGCTGGAGAGCTTTGTTCATAATTTATTTGTTTCTCCCTCTCTCCTCTCTCTCCGCTTCTGTTTCTTGTCATCCTCTGTGGGAGGAGCGATGGGAACAAGTGTACCCGTTCATGTGTGTGTGTGTGTGTGTGTGTGTGTGTGTGTGTGTGTGTGTGTGAGTGCGCAGAGGTTGCAGTCTTGCGAGCACCAGCCAGGTCTGTTCCAAGATATTTATAGCTCTCATTAGACACATCCCGCTAGAGCCAGGGTCACAGTACAGAGAGGTGAACAGAGACTACATTCGTCTCACACCAGCAAAACACTCAAGCTGAGGCACCTGATTTAAGTCTGTAGCCGCTGCAGATGCAGGAACAGAATGTACAGTAGGACGCTGCCTTGATAAACAAAAATCTTACCCAGAATTCCTATTTGCTTCCTCCAAACACACATTTTAAGTCTGTTTTGGCTTGTTTATAGCAGATGCACACACTGTTCATCATCTGTTCAATCTGTCTGCTTGAGAGATCCCAGCATGCATTTGGTGCAGCAGGTGGCCAGTGGGCGTAGGCAGTATAGGGAGTGGGGGAGCCCGCTGCGGACAAAAAGACACAGTGGAGTGAATGGAGCAAAACTGTGCTGTGTGCAGGCACACACGCACACACACACGCACACACACACACACACACACACACACACACACACGCCTCCACATGTGAGGCGGTGGAGTAAATCCAGTGTGAAACTGACACAAAGGGTGCTGATGATGTCCCTGTGCTTTTTACACACTGAAAGATGGAGACATTTTCCTGTGCTGATCGTTCTGTTGGCATGGCAACAGGTACCAAGCCCCAGAGAACAGGCCTTTTTTTTTAAAAACTGGATACATGTTGGGC
This sequence comes from Lutjanus campechanus, assembly GCA_027495735.1. Classification (NCBI taxonomy): domain Eukaryota; kingdom Metazoa; phylum Chordata; class Actinopteri; order Lutjaniformes; family Lutjanidae; genus Lutjanus; species Lutjanus campechanus. Next base: position 40,263 of record JAJHUR010113104.1, on the reverse strand, counting down.
TTGGCACTATAAATGGTAAAAAATAACACTTGATGTGCAGACAAACCTCAAATTAGAGGATTAGTCTGAGGATTATTTTTTCCTCTTAATCAAGTATTTAATGTCCAACAAGTCCTAAACCATAAAAAACTATGCATAGGGTGTCCATGCAAGCAGTTTATTCTAACCTATATTCACGTTTATTGTCAGGCAATGAGTAATTATGACAAGAGCAGAATAAATACTAAGAAAATCCACGTAGGGGCGGAGGTGGGGTGGTTGGAGGGGTCTAACACAAGACCAGGACCCAAACCAAACTGTTTTGCAACATTTATGTCCAACATGTTCTCATCCCAGCACATTGACTACTGACACTGTTTTCTCACATCCTTTAGTAGCTCTATGAGACTCTGCATGAAAGCCTGTTTAACACATAATTAATGCCTGCAACAGTTTGCGTAGGTTTAGGCTCCACAACTACTTGGGTAGGTTTGGGAAAAGCTCAAGTTTTGTGTTAAAATATGGACGTTATGTGTGTCAGTTGACATCAGTGAAGCAAGATGCAGGTTGCAAGAAGAGAGACATGTGACACATTTAACATTATGTACCTTAAAACCTTTAATAACATTCTGGTTTCATACGAGATGCCACTGGTGGGCTCTAGGAGGGGAGGCAGCAGGGGCGATTGCCCCTGTGTTCGAGAAAACCTCACAAAAGTGCCCTCTAGGGTGGCCCTACGATGGGCAAAACGTGATAAAGTGGCCTCTAGGGTGGCCCTAATGTCAAGACAACATGATAAAGTGCATTCTACGGTGCCCTTCCTACAGAAACTGTGAAGTGCATCACAACTTTTGACACGCTGGTGACCAGTCTCCTTGGGTGAAAGTCCTGTGTTTGCTTTAGTGATCCATCCACCCCACCTCCTCCATGTCTTTATACTCTTTATACTACCTTATGCATCTGTTGGGCTCACTGAGCGCAGCGATAAAACTTCAGTATTTGAGTAGGGAATGAGTGGAGACTTGTGCAACATAGCGTAGCCTACCTATTTTTACCCAAGCCGATTATTTTCCAATACCTAAACACGTAGTTCTGATGCCTAAACCTAACCAAACTGCAACTGTTTCACCATGTATTTAATGTATTAATGTGACTTACATCACATGTTTAGCATCATGTGACTTAACTCGGGTGACTAATGTCATGTGACTTGCACCTGACGCTGATACTCTCCAACGTCACAGACATCTTGAAAATGTCAGAAAACATTAAAAACATTCACATCACAATTTCCTCTCTGATCAATAACTGTACTTGACTATCATTTCATTTGCCTTTACTATAAATACAGAAAAAACAGTTTATATATTCTCATTACTTTCATTAAGTAACAGCAATTAAAACCTGCACACATTTTCACTCAAGAGAAGACAAGATGATCTTCAGTGAAACCTGCAGAAAATGAAAGGTTTTTCTTCATAAAATAATGCTATATTTATGGCCTCTGATATCGGGAAGCACATGTGCATTCATTTAATCCACCGTGGGAGTGACTCAAAGACCGGAGAATATAAGTCTTTCTTTAGACTATAAATCTGAAAATCCAATTTTCAATATGATGAACGGGAAGCAATCTCCGTAAAAACCCTTATGTAAAAAAAACAACAAGGCTCACATTCCTTTCAAACACATAGAACAGGAAGCTATGAGATTAACTGCAAACCTCCAGAATTTAAAAGCACTTGTATAATATCTAAATCATAAAATTCAGTCATATGTAAGATTTTTTTTTTTAAAAACATCTAGCTTTGAAAGAACAAGACTTTGGATTTGTTCAGACTGCAGGCAAATCAGATTTGTTTCTCAAATCAGATCTTTAAGACACAGATTGTGTCGAAGTTTATGTGTTTAATCTATCTGCATGGGTTGCTATGGTAACAGCTTAGGCGTCAGTAACATTTGCTAATTAGCACTAAACAAAGGAGGCGACAGCAGAGGCTGATGGGAATGTTATTAGTTTTGCAGGTTTTTGTATTGGACAAATTAAAACTTTGTGCCTTGTTGACTCCTGTACAAGATGACATTCACCGATGACAGTGGCCGATGTTTATCTGATGTGTTCCATCAGTTTTTTGTGCTGGTTAAATATGTTGGTTATTAGTGTTCACACTCTGACAACAGTAGCTCACCCACCCGGCTGCTTATCTGGAGAAGATGCTGCTGGCTGGACACGATTCTGGCATGATGAATAATGTGTTCATTCAAAGATAGTTTGATGAAGGGCTGAATGAATATAAAACAGTAAAGTTATTTTCTTATAATGCACATTTGTTTCCCTGGCACAAAAGGGGGAACAAATAAGAAAAGCGCAGCAACAACAACAGCAAAAAACACTGGCTATCCCTCAAATTATTTTAAACATCGGTTTGCACTTTGCACACTCGACATGCAACACTGAAGTACAAAGTGGTCTTCTTGTAAATGCCCAAAACGTAGGGAGCGATGCTAATCAGATCCTGTCCGGGAATTAGATTTCATGTTTAAATGTCAGATGAACGATAATAATCATAATAACTTTTAAATTCCGTTTATGCAGCATGACAATAAAGTTGTTTTAATTCCCCCTCTGACAAATGCACTAACACACGGGCCAGCTATCACTGTCTGATTCTATTAGAAGTGTGTGACTGCTGGACTGGAGAACTCAATACACATCTTTCCGTTAGGTGCCACGCCTGGAGATGAAAAATGCTGGTCCAGACTTCCAGGCTAGCAGATCCTATAAATCATTCATTTCGATATTCGTATGACCTTTCTCATGCGTGGATAAACAGGACAGCTGTAGGCTACCTGAGAACAGTGAGGACATCTATTCTCTGGAAAAACAAAGTTATGTTATTAATGTGGGTGTGATGGATGCTCACGGACACGGAGGCTAATCAACAAAATGAGGCTGCTGGCAAAGGAGGAAAACCGTGACATCTGATTTATTCTGTGGCATTTTTACTGTGTGGTCTTAGATCATCGGCACTCTGAGAAATAAAGGTGCTAACTAGAACCATATAGGGTTCTTCATCATGTCCCCATAGGAGAACACTTTGCAAGGTTTGTAAACGAGCTGTGAACTATCTAGGTTTCACCCAGAACCCAGAGGTTCTACAGGCTTTTACAGTCCAAGGACTTGATAACAAACCAATCCTCTACCAAGGATCCTTTCATGTTCTAAGAGTTTGACCTAGAACCCACACAGGGGTTCTACCAGGAACCTTTTTATACTCTAAAGATTGCATCTAGAGCCCAAACGAGGGGTTCTACCAAGGACCCTTTTATTTTCTATATAAAAATACCCTTATTATAAGGGTTTCATCCATAACCCTCTTGTCTTCTGAACGTTCTACAAAGAACCATATTGTGTTCTATAGATGAGGAAAAAAATAAAAGAACACAAGTAAAAGGAACTGATTTAAGGGGATTCCAGATACATTTAAAAATACAGTTTGAAACGAGGATAAACACTTGAACATTTAAGGGTGAGGCTTTTTTTTTACAGCCATGTCTTCAAACCTCAGGCCTTCAGGAAGAACCATTTTGGAACCCTTGTTTCTAAGAGTGTACATCAAGCAAGTAGCAAACGTCCAGTTGAATTTAAGGCGTCAACAGTCAGCGGGCACATCCCCCCAACACACACACACACATCAAATCACATCATGACACAGCTGTATGCTTGATAAAGCTGCTGGTGGTGTGTGTGTGTGCAGTGAGCGATGTGTTTTTAGGGTGTGCAGTTGGGCGATTTAGCCGAGCGTCATCTCATCTCTCTGTCCTCCCCTCCCTCCCTCTGTCTCCCTCTGTCTCCACAGAGCCTCTGCACTGCGGAGGAAACTTGAACTGTGCCCAGCTCCCGTGAATATCACTCACACACACACAGCCCCGCACACAACCCAGCCGAGGCAAACACGCAGGCCTACATACAATATGCAAAAAAAAAAAAAGGGAAAAAAAAGCCACAGATCTGAGATCACTTTTACTTTCCAAATAAGCTGTTGAGAGTCTGGCTCATTTAAGATGAGGATGCCTTACAGAGCCGTTCAGACAATACGTATCATGACATGTTCATATCAGAAGCCTTTTTAAATCCCTAGGTGCATCTGTTGGCTGCTCTCCACTGCTCTTGTTCTCATCTGTGGATCTTGGTAAATAGAAAGGATTAGTTTACTTCCCCAATGTCTCTACTTAAAGACATTTCCTGTGTCCTGATGTGTCTGGTTTATTTCCCTGCAGATTCACCAAATTAGAAGTTATTTTTGTCCAAGGCTATTCCAGTAATAAACACAATTTGAAAAGTAATGGTCCACTTAGTCACATATATAAAGTACAATATGCAGTCAGATTCAGTCTGTGTATTTAACTCATCCTTGTTGGAGCAGTGGACAGATGCTGTGCAGCACCCGGGGACCAACTACAACCAGTGCCCCGGTCAGAGGTACTGACCGGAGAGCTGACCTACAGTCTTAGAAATAAGGGTTCCAGAGGGGTTCCTCCTGAAGGGCTGAGGTTCTACCCAGGACCAATTTGCTTGTGAAAAGTCTTTTTGTTTGAAGAGAAGGCTTTTCAAAGGTTCTTTGTATGACTAAGGGTTCCATTAAGAACCCTTTTCATCCAAAAGAACCCTTTTTGGAAGAATAGTTCTTTAAGAATTGTCAGAATCCTTGAACTTTATCTCCTGGGTAAAATAATCCTTGGAATATAAAAAGGTTATCGGTGGAATGTCCTTGGTGGGTTCTAGATAAAAACCCTTGGCATATACAAGGGTTTTTGTAGGACCCCCGGGATAGATTTTAGATAAACCCTTGAAATGTAAAAAGATTTTCAGTAGACCCCCCTAGATGGGTTCTTGTTAGCACCCTTAGAGTGTGAGAAGGTTCTGGATACAATCCAGAGAGGGTTTTGGGTGGAACCGTTCAGGCTCAGGGGAAGCAACATGAAGGACAAAACAAAGGTGGTTAAACCAAATTTTTTTTGTTTATTCAGTAAATAAAGGAAGAAAGAATAAAGGACGTGGTGTGGAGGGATTCTGCTCCTGCAGAAGCTGCTGGCTCAGACAGTGTGGGGGGAGGAGGAGGAGGAGGAGGAAGAGCCTTTTGTAGTGCATGGATGAGAGCAGCCATATGTCATGTCCCACGACCACGCCCAGCTTTGAGTGAAAACAAGCACTGTAAAAGCGGCCAGTCAGTGTGTGTGTCTGTGGCAAACACTTGATCACAGCTCAGTTACTGATATCACTGAGGAAATGAGATGCATGCAGATTGTGTCTGCAGATCAAAATGAGTCAGAGAACAGTTTTGGTGATGGTGTAACTGAAGTTTTTACTGTAAAAAAAAAACATGGCCCTACCATAAACACCTAATTTTAAAATAGAGTTTGATTCAACGGTACAAAAACAGCAAAGATCTCTGAAATACTTTACCAGAAGATTCAATAAGATAGCTGTATGTTGTGTTTGTCCACACTGTGAAAGAACTCATATCTCTTTTTTTTTTCAAAGAAAAGTCAGCTATTGCATCTCATTTTCCTTCGTATTGTGTGTTTTATTGATTTCAGAGGCTCTATTAAAACGTCCACGTTGTGGTCATGGCTGGTTTCTGCTGCTCCCAGTGTCCAAAAATCAGTACTTGCAGGTTTCAGTTTATATTTTATTGACATAGTCCTAAATTAACTAACAGCAATCAAGTATTTTCCTGCATAGTAGTACTGGTTGCACTGGCAACAGGATACATATACACTCTGGTTGTTCCTACATCCTTGCTTGTGACCAAAGGTGGCCGCGCCTTTGCTGTTTGAGCCCCAAATTACAAAACAATCTGCCAACTGAGATTAGAAGAATTAGAATGCTTTATTGTCATCATACACAATGTACAACGAGATTTAAAAGACAACTCTCGTGCATCAGATCAGACAGGCTACATAATTAGTGTTTTAAATCTCTTATTAAAACTTTCTTTTATAGGGAAGTGTTTATGAATATTTAATGTTCCTTGGTTTTGTCATCCCTTAATGTTATCCAGCCATATAAATGCAGTCCATGTACCATTTGTTTTGAACTTACAAACACAAATCATGATCTTTTCCTAGGTCTAACCCAAGTAGTTCTGGGGCCTAAACCTAACCAAACTGTTGCACAACCTTAACCACGTGTTTATTATTATTATTATTACCATGGTGACAAAGGTCATCTCTCTATGACGATGAAGGTCACCTGATGTTGGCATGTTAAAATACGCAACAATTTTAAGGTAAAAAAAAAAAAAAAACTCGAGGGAGAGTGTGTACTTTCAGAACAACAGGACTTTGAAGCAATAGGCTTTTGTTTTTTGGGACGATGGGCTGTTGGGATCTCGTACAGTTGAGTCTAATGGCTCTCATCATCACTAAACCCATCAAACAACTTCCAGCAAACAGGCTCAGATGCAGCTGTCCAGGACAAAATGGCAATGAGACAAAGTAAATCACAGCGGCATTACAGTCTGCAAAGTGAAGAAGCTAGGACTTGGCATACCAAGCCAGACCTAGATCTAAAAGAATATTGACATGTAACAATCTAACTATTAGCTATAACAACCTGATACACAAACAGTATATCAGGGGTGAATTTTGTGAGAATACAAGTGAGTTCCCCATTGGTTTGAAAAAAAAAAAAAAAAACATTTAAAAAATCAATGCAGATTGAAGTAACTTAATCACAATAACAAAAGCTGCAACAAAGACGGACCTTCTGAGGCTGAATGCCAATTAGAAGCATTTATTCATCATAAAAGAAGGGCAAGGGCGATCTGCACTTTGATATGCAAGACTTCATAGGAACGTGAGACAACTACCAGGGTTCAAAGAGGCCATCTGTGCCCTCGTTGCAGGTGCATATGTAAAAAGTAATAATAATAATGCAGAATTACTTCATATGTCAAGGGAAATAACCTTAGAAAGCATGACTTTATTGCCAACACAGAAAGGCACATAGAAAGAAGCACGCAGCAACATGAAATAACCTATGATTGAAAGGCATTTTGAAAGCCATGGCTAAACCACATTATGGAAGAAACATTAATATTCTACCACAACTGAACCTCTCCGATTCAGAAGTCACACAACTTCATGCTGACAACATCAGCACTAATATATTCTCTAGACTGAATGATCAACAGAAAATCCAGAGAACTTGCAGCTGTCATTATGTCTCAATGTAACTGAAGCTGTTTATGAGGGCGAGTTTCCCTGCATGTATTATTCAGTGCACAGAATGTCAGTATTCTTACGCAACGCTGTTTGGATTGCGGCGAAATCTGTGACGGAGAACCTTCAAAGCCGAGACGAGGAGCAAAGGGGAAAACAAAAGTAGGTGAGGTGGAAGTGGAGCAAGAAGTACAGATTTTTTTTTTTTTATACCAGAAAGATGCTTTTTACTCCATGAGTATTTTTATAGGAAAAAATCTGTCAAAGCAGCTGAACGTTGTGGTGCATTCGGAGGTCAGATGATGTGTGAAACTGTCCGCAGTCTAAACTGAGAGATGAAGTGTGATGTACTGTAAAGAAGCTACCCAAAGCCAATGTTCAGACCAGAAAAGGGAGTGAGTGTGTAGCAGCCAGTGTGAGTTGTGTTGGATGGAGCTGTTCAGAGAAAATGTACTCTGATCCTCTATAAATCCCTGCGGGAGATATTCATCTTTTGGCTGTTTGCCCGACACTAAGTACAGAGTCAGCTTTAAAACAACAGTGATAAGTATTCAGTATCTTGCTCAAGATATCACAAGCTATTCACCCTCTCCCCCGAACAGCAATGGTCAAAATACAGCTTTAGCAACCTTAACGAGGCATACGTATGTTAGCTTTCTCCAAATGATTAAGTGTGGTGAAGGGGACATACAAAAATGTACGGAGTAGGAGAACAAACTGCAGCATATATATAAGCTCCAAATGTTCACATCCCCAAATAACTAGCCTAGCGTTAACTATTTCCAAAAGGGTATTTTATTAGCCAACTTTATCATTATTTAAAGCTTTATTTACATTCAGGAAATGCCGATACAGAAGTGAAACTAGCACTACTAACTACTGTGCTACTGTATCAGTCTTAAGTGTGTTCCCGCTCTTTATTTGTTTTGGGGAAGTTTAAACCCCAGCAAGTCCAGCCAGACTTGTTAGATAGTGTTACAGCTGCCACACTTCTTGGTTATTCCTTCCTTGTTTTCAAATCAATTTCTGTTGTAAAAGTAAAGCATACTGTTTGAAAATATGCATATTAAAGCATCTCACCACTGTTGCTTGTCAGTTAAGGCTATATTCTTCTTAATTAAGTATTCAAAACATCTGAGTGTTATGTTTTAATAGCATTTTAATCACATTTAATGTACTAAAACACTTGGGCTAGCTAGTTCTACCCTGCAGTGCACACGTTTTCTTTATTTCCATGTTTAGTAACATGACCACCAGTTGAGGATGCTAACTTTTGCATGTAGCTTTAGCCTGTGTCTTTAACCCAAAGTTAAACCAACTCACAGAATTTTAGCATTATTAGCAATAGCCTTCATTAGCTAGCTAAAGCTAATAAAAATCTGCTTGCTATTTTAAGCAGGGCGGATCCACAGTTCTAGGTTTGAAATGAGTACTCTGCCTTTGTTTGTTTCAGTATGAAACTGAAGACCAATATTTAAAATGATCTCTGGGGGTAAATCTGCCACCATTATCATTGGTTAAGTGTTGTGTGTTGTACTAGAGTGGAAAGCCTGTTTACGCCTGGTATTAGCATACATCCTGGGTGATCAATGACAAGTGGGCTGCTCTAATTACAGGTGTGAATGCACCTGAGCAATACAGTCGCTCTGTCTGTGACCTGATTCTTTCAGAAATCTGTGCACAATGTGTCCTGGGCCACTTTGAAGGACCGTCTGACCTCCTGTAAGTACACACATAACTGTCTAATTTCCATTTGGATCACTGTGATGCAAATTACCTGCCTGGGCTCTCTTATCTGTTAGGATAAGCAGCAGATATTTATCAACACAATGTCTGTTTCAACTGGTTTCACCACTGAACAAGTGATCACAATATTCTTTTCTTTTAAAGACCGATGTGTTGGTTGCTCTTTGTAAACGTGCCAAAGTTTGCCCCTCTTTCATGGCTCAATGAACGAGAGTGGGAGCGAGACAGTCGAGAGAGCTAGAGAGTGAATGAAGTGAGCGAGAAAAAGGCAGCGAATCAGGGAAAGCATGGATTTTGAGTGAATGCAACGTAAGTGAACCTTCATTCTGTTGCTGTGTCCATAATCTGCTCTGTGTGTGTGTGTCTCTCTCTGTAGCTCTCACAGACAGACAGCAGAGAAGACACACAGCAACAAGGGCTAGAAACATCCCGAGCACAACATATGGTAAAATCATAAAATACAGTAGCAGATACAGACACCACTGCACACTTCTGGTTCACAAGTGTTGACAGGGATTGTGTTTATGAGTCTACAGAGTGTTTTTTTAAAAAAAAAAAAAAAAGTAGAGACAACTTAAAACTTCACATATCGTAACAGATTTTTGAGTTTTGAGCTCAACTCAAACTCTTACATTTTGAAATAAACTAAAAAAAAAAAAGAAGTTTTACTGACCTATAATCTCTTGTTCAGATAATTTAATGTATTAAATTTCAAAATTTAAGCATTTAAGTTGGGCTCAAAACTCAAAATTCTCTTGCAGTAAGTTGCCTGGAGATTTAAAGTTTTTTCAGCTTTTTCATTTTTGCAGCATACTTTTTTGGAAAATCCTGCATAGATTGCCTTTAAGTTGCTTCTTTCCTTGCAACATGCATTTAATGCGAGGTGTGAAGTGATGTACTTAGAGCTGTCCACTTGTGATCGGTTCACACATGTTAATGCATGGAGAACAGACAATTGATCCCCAGGCCTTCCACCCCATCACTGTCTCATTCTGCTGCTGTGAATAGTCATGACATCTGATCATGATACTGTTTGGAGGATGTAAAATATCATTAAAATCAATACAAGCTGTATCGGCACACACACACACACACACACACACACACACACACACATACACTGGATGACTGAACACTTGTTCAAAGACACTCAGAGCCTTTATAAGAGACCATGAGGGAAACAGACGTCCACAAGAGAGTAAGTGTACTTACAACACAATGAGTACTCTGTCATCTATATGCTGCCCCCTGGTGGTGTTTAAAATACCCGCTCCAGTGTGTGCAAAATGCATTTCATGTTGGAGACTGCCATCTAGTGGAACAGAAGTGTGTAATTTTTGTTAGAGATTCTGTCAACTTGGAAAAAAAAAAACACCTTAATATTCCTGTAATATGCACTTGTGCTCTCACAATGGTATTTCCTCAATCATATCACTGTAGCGATTCTGTTGTGTTGTTCCCTGATTTGTATTCTAATGGCAGCATTTTGAATTTGA